>JANZLX010000009.1:7549379-7560563 GCA_025531955.1 Erythroxylum orinocense | reverse complement strand
ATTCTTATTCTATTCAAATGGCTGTGAAGCTAAGGAACAGGGGACCAAGCTAAAGATGATGATGAAGTCAAATGGGTATCTCAAGTTTCGATTCTATTCATCTACATTGTCTAAAACTAAGATATCAAATCATCCTAATTTCCAACACTTTAAATCAACAGTTTGCAGAAACAAAAACCTAGGGTTTTCATAAAAAAATTCAACAACTGAGCAAAATATATAAAAACGAGTAATAAATCTACCTAATAACTTGATTCTTAAAAGTAGAAACTTGATTTCAGAACGCAAAAATTTCAGAACAAGAAACTATAAGAAACACAAAAATCAAGCAATGTACTTACCTTTCGTCGTATCTTCAGAACAATATATGCTTCACACCATTTCGCTCAAGATTTCGCTAGGGTTTTTACTTTTCTGAAAAGGGGGTAAAATGTTGGACCATAAAAATGAAATGGGAGGGAGAGTGCAAATCATCAGATTAAGAGTAAGGGCAAAATAGACTTTTCAAGTCCATTCGTTAACCAGATTTGCTTAAGGGGCTGTGAGTTAATAAAATTTCAACTCAGGGCTTTTTTTGCTAATTTTTATATGTCAGGGTTTTTTTAGCAACTTTTGATAACACAGGGTTGTTAAGGCAATAAATTCTTCCAACAAAGGATAGGATCTATTGCACCAACAATTAATTCTCCTTTGTATTTTCTCTTGTAAAGGTGACTAGTCCTTAAAGCAATCATCTAGTTATGATTGGTAGTCATAGATATATGAATGGGGGGTCCTTAAGCTGCAGGTTAAAGATTAAGGATAACTAGGGAGCTATATCTTTTGAACTTATCATATAACTCATACTACTATTAATGGATAAACTTGAGAGTAGTTTGAATATGTTTAAGGCATACATAAGTATGCATATTGATTTTTATTAGCCCTAGAAAGAACAAGCAAGTCACTTGAAAATGCAAAGCTGAGAGATTTTATACATAGAATAAAGAAGTACACATAAGCTTCTTGCTTCAACTCCTCTTGTGATTGAGCTAAACAACCTCCATCTTATTTAATAGGAGAAACTATTGTGTTGGTGTTCCTTCTTATAGTGATAGCTGTAGCATCCTAGACTTCTTCTCAAGTAATGAGTTATGAATCTTCAGGGATTTAAAATATTCTAGCAATGCTCTTTTCTCTTCCATTTGTCTTGAGAGGATCACCATGGTTTGGATAATGATCTTCTTGAATAAGCTGTAGTTTGAGATTTATTGAGGAAAAAGAGAGTTGATTGTTATAAGTATACTAGTTTTGTTTAGCAGTGTGAGTTCTTGTTTCCCCATTTGTAGCTTCCTTATATAAATAAAAGCTTTGTTGCCTTGAAAGGTTGAGGCAAGACCTAAAATAATAGCTTCCCCAAACCCCTCAACATCTATCAAATAGTTATTAAAACAGGAGGGAGCTATTCTTGGCTGCCTTAGAGTGAAGTTATAGATAAAATAGTGAAGTTATTTTTTTTCCTTATATGTCAATTGCCTCTTGGTTTATTGCTTTGTATCTATAAATATTGCTCAAATTTTAAACATGTGACTTCAATTTATTTCACACAATCCTTGAAGTTTTGTAATATCCCATTACTTGTGGGAAGGTTAAAATGGTAAATGTGAGTAATTAATGAGAGTTAGAAATGTATTTCCATGTTCATGCATTTCATACTCATTTTGTTAAGTATGTTTGATTGATTGAAATGCAAAATTGCTTATGCTCAAGTGAAAGTGTGTTAATCAGGTAAAATGCATAATTGTGAAATAATTGTGATATGAATTGATGTGTTGCATAATTTGAGTGAACCATCGATAATGGTTACCTCATTGAGTTCGTAAAACTTACCAAAATTGCAACATTATCTTTTCAGGACCGAGAGACGACTCTAGCTACTGAGAAGCTCTACTGCCGTGTAGATTGTGTTTTGGCAAGCGAAGTTATAGCTCAAAGGTCGGTCAGCTGGGATTTTTGGATGGCTTAGATAGATTTGATATATTTTCCTCTTTCATGTAGTACTTTTGTACTAGGTTTTGTTAATGTACATGTGGTAAAGGTTGAAAGACACAATGTAGATTTTTAGTTTTGAGAAATGAAATGAGGAAAAGTTGGTTTCAAAAATATTGTGATTTTCTTATGATGCTTTATAAGTAATTAATGATATGATGCCATATGAAGTGAACGTAGTGATCGAACGTAGCTCGCCCTTATCGTAGAATATGTACCGGAATGAACTCCGGGCGTCCCGGTGTATACCCTGCGGTAAGGGGGGGCTACAAGTTTTCACTGAAGTTCTTTAAACACATATTCCCTTTTGCCTCTGAGTTACACAATGTGTTATTAAAATCCCTTAGGATTAGCCAAAGAGAGTTAATAGAGAAATGGAAGTTCTTTAGTTTATCCTAAATCACTTTGCTTTAAAATGCTTGACTAGAGCCATATACATGACTAAGAAATTATACATTTTTATAAACCAAGGCTGTTAAGAGATACATCACATGATCAGAGAATGTCAGTGGAGAAACTTTAATTCTATTGGAAAAAGCAAAGAATATATGTACAAGATAGTGGAATTGGTTATAAGCTTAGTCTTCTTAGGAGTTTCCAATAATAGCACATACAGAGAATGATTATCATCTTGTAGAAGTAGGCTTCCTCAAGGGAAGTGTTGTGGTTGATACTCGCAGGCAACCAAAGTCAAATTTGGAGCTTATTTAACGAATAATACATCATGTCAAAGCTTACCTTCTCATAAATATAAACATGTTTATTTCTAAATATAGCATGCTTACGTTACTCAGTTTTCCTCGGAATGTCAGTTGTCTAGCGAGCAGGATGTTCCCTTCAATATACATGACAGGTCTACAGGACATTCTCGATCTCAGACAGTAATGTGACCCGGTATTATAGTGGTCGTGCAAGAACAGATCATAGAGAAAAGTTAGAGAGGAAGTTGAAGGAATGAGGCAATTATGCAGAACGCATCCTGAAGTGACATTCTGTGCTTTAGCATCATTATTTCTTGCTGTTCTGGTGATTTTGGTATGGAATAGCAACATTGGGCTGAATTATTCTTTTGTCAATGCCTCTCTACTCTTCTTCCAAATGTCTTCTGATTCGTTTGTGATTTTGGCAATGTTAATCTATCTTTAATTCTGTGAGAAATTTTTATAAAGGATTTCCTTAATCTTTTCTGGTTTCCTTGGAAGTATGCTTCAAACATATGTAGAACTTCCTTGCCTAAGTGAGAGTTGTTCTGTTAATGCATTTAGGACCAGAAGAAGCAGAACGCCCTTGTAAATCGAAATAAAAGTTTGAAGGAAGAAAACTCCTGGAAAGGAGATGGAAAGTTGATAAGAGTTGAAGAAAGCCTTGCCACTGCCAGATCTTCGATAAAGGAGGCTTCACAGAACCCCAATTGTACAGCAGACATCAGAGATGTGGGCTTTGCTCCACAAGGTGGTATATATAGGAATGCTTGTTTGTTCTACCGGTATGAATCCATACCCTCTGTTGACCATGTTTAAAGTCAGTGGTTTTTCCGGAGAATAGGAGAAATAAAAATGGAGATTTCAGTAGTAATCAAATGAAAAGATTGGATTTTGTCTTCGCTGTTCTTAACAGAATTTTCAAGTTCTATAGCTTCACTTTCACAAGCTTACAGTTCGTCATTATATTATTATCTGGTGCATTAGTAAGATCTCACCCTTACTAATCTTTTCGATTGTTATGCACATATAGATCGTACTTACACCCAATGAACAACTAGTAATGACGTGTTTTGAACCTGTTCAAATCTGTCCAGGAGTTACCTGTTGATGGAGCATTTGTTCAAAATCTTCGTTTACGAAGAGGGGGAGCCACCTCTGTTTCACAATGGTCCCTGCAAATACATTTTCTCAACGGAAGGCTTGTTCTTCTCATTAATGGAAACCAATACCCATTTCAGAACTTATGATCCTGATGAAGCTCAAGTATATTTTCTTCCCTTTAGCGTTGTCGAGATTCGTACTTACCTATATGATCAGAGGACCAAGGATAAAGGTGGCCTAAAACGAAGTGTTGTTGATTACGTCAGGATGATTTCTAACAGATATCCTTATTGGAACAGAAGCCTTGGAGCTGATCACTTCATGCTCTCTTGCCACAACTGGGTATGAATCGAATACTGTCATTAAGTTTTGATAACTGATAAACTAATTCCGAGTTTGGTCTTGATTTTTTTTATTTGTCACAGGCTCCATGGGTGACATGGTACGTGCCAGAGTTGTTCCACAATTCAATCAGAGTGTTATGCAATGCAAATACCTCTGAGCGCTTCAAACCGGAGAAAGATGCATCATTTCCAGAAATTCATCTACAAACAGGGCAAGTCACAGGCCTAACTGGAGGATTACTGGCAGCAAATCGTACCATATTAGCATTCTTTGCAGGTCAAGCTCATGGCAAAATTAGGCCAGCACTTTTTGACCACTGGAAGGAGAAAGATAAAGATGTACTGGTCTATGAAAAACTTCCAGAGGGTGTTGATTACAACGAAATGATGAAGAAGAGCAAATTTTGCATATGCCCAAGTGGTCATGAAGTTGCTAGTCCTAGAGTCGTGGAAGCAATTTATGTCGAATGTGTTCCGGTTCTCATATCACAGCACTACATCATCCCCTTCAGCGACGTCCTGAATTGGGACTCATTTTCCATTCAGGTTTCGCTTAGTGATTTGCCAAATCTCAAGAAAATTTTGATGGGAATAAGTCAAGATGAATACTTGAGAATGAAGGAGAGAGTGAAGCAGGTTCAACATCATTTTGTAATCAATGATCCTCCCAAGAGATTTGATGTTTTTCATATGATACTCCACTCGATATGGCTTCGGAGATTGAATGTTCAACTTGATAATGAATCGCAGTGATCGGAGTTTTCTGGTTTCAGGGCGAGTCCAAAATTGGAGGAGTGATTATTAAACTTATAAGATAGTATCTATTAAAAATGTAAAATAGTCCTCCAATATATTATGTTGTATAATTTATAATTTTAAATTAATCATATCTCTAAAAATAATTTATTTTGTTAATATCACTTTCACATATAAATAATAACCACAATTAATATATATAAAAAAGATCATGTAATCATCATACAACTATAACATTAAAGACAATATAAAGAACTTAAAACGTTATAATTTCATTATATAATAAATAATAATCACATCAAAAGATCAAATAAAAAATAATAAATATCCATGACACTCTACTTTTTAAAATTTACAATAAGAATTTATGCTAAGGAAACAACCAATAAGAAGTGAAATATTAAATAAAAATATTTACAATTATATTTATATTACATATATAGAATTTAACATGCATATCAAATATAAGTGAAATTAAAAAAAGAGGAGAAATGAAAACCTAAAACTTTATTCATTCGAATATCTGCTCAAATCACATTGATCTCAATTCTTATTTAGTTCAAAATCAATCTCATCACTACCATCATTCAAAAATTCATTACACCAAATGACATGTCAATACTTTCTTGTCTAAGATTATCTTCTAAGTCACTCTCATCTATCAAACTCGATTCCTTAGAAACTCAATCTATCAAAAGATCGATATGGTCAAGATAAATTAGATCTACAAAACTACTTATTCTATTAAGAGTCTTAGTAAACAAATAAAATCAAATTATTAAGAAATTAAAATAATAATAATAATAATAATAATAATAATAATAATAATAATAATAATAATAATATAATAATAATAATAATAATAATAATAATAATAACAACAACAACAACAACATACATTTTCTGAAGCTTTAAATTGTATCAATGATAGATGCATAATTGATCATATTTTTACCTCATATTTGATGTATATTTGCTTGATATTTTATACTTTTGTTGTATATTTGGTACTTAATTTGCTCCAAGTGTATCTACAGAGTATAATTTCCTGCACGAACTTAAAGGAAAAGAAAAACACGGCATAAAACGAAGATTCAAAGCACAAGAGAGATGCACAGGGGTGCAACATGTCGTGCACTTCTCTCAAGCTATGCAGATTCGTGAATTCTGGAGATTTTGAGTTATCTAGGATCTGATGCATGGTTGTGCATCAGCCCATGCATCTCTCCAAAATCCTAAATTTCAATATAAAAGGATGTGTGCAACCTCAAATTAGGGGAGTAGCCTTTTGGAGACGATTCCACACGTGGAGAACATCCAGAAGTGATGATTTTGGTCAAAAGAAGTGGAAAACATGAAATCATTGAAAGATCCATCGGAATATAAGATCAAACTTCTAACTTGCAAGAAAATTTGATAGAATTGAAAGGGAGATTTAAAATTGTGAACCCTCTATTTTCTATTCGTTTTTCTTTTAGTTTATGTTTGATTTTGTTTCCAATCATGTGTAGCTAAAAGTCTTGTTAGTTTTTAGGCTAAATGAACCTATGTTTATACTTTAACGATGTTCTAATTTTTTTTTATTAATGCAATTGGTTTGATTGATATATTGTGATCCAATTACGTGATTTATTTATGTTATAATAGATTCAAAATATTATATCATAATTTGATTTCATACATAGATATTGAGATATCCTGTTTATGAATAGAACTATTCTAATTGGAAAGAGTTTATTACAACCCTAGAGATAGGATAACATAATTCTTTCAGATTATGATCAAATCTAATAGAGGGATTCACAAATCAGTAAAGCAATCCTATAAACTTTAACCTAAGTAATTTGATTGAAAACCTTAGAATTAGTTGTTAGTAGATTCAAGGTCAATTATTAGTATACTATAGGAATCTTCACAGTCTAATAAATCAATAAAACAATTATATAATAAAAGATAAGTCTGTTAAGGGTTTTAGGGGGGATTCAAAACCTAAATACAAATTTTCTAATATCGGGAGATTACTAAGTGATTCATTAATTTTTTATTCAATCTTGCTGTCGATGCTAGCTATAACTACATTGTGCACTTACAGTTATTTCAACATTGACTAACTTAGAAAAAGTCAATCAAGTTTTTGGCGTGGTTTTCAGGGACTTTGATATTAGGAACACCTGAATGCTATTACTCTAGTCTTTATTTTCTTTATTTTATTTCATTTTATTATATTGTATTGCATTTATGGCTTATTAACTTAACTATCTTTTGAATTTCTCTACTTGATCTTGATTTTGTAGTCTAATATAGGATTTACGATTCATTGTCATAGCCACAACTTAAAATGGAAGGATGGAATAGACAATACTTTTATGAAAGCCAGGATATGTCTTTGTAGTATAAAAAAACATTGTATAGGAGAGAGAGGTGTTCTCACATGTTTTTGGAGGCTTAACCAATATTTACGCCATATTGATATATTTGTAGGAGTACTTACTATAATCATGAATGTCGAGCACTGACCTATATGTGGGAGTGAACGAATATGTACAATCCACCTCAAGGTGTACTATACGGAAATAACTACAATTCAAAATAGAGTAACTCTTATGCCTATAGCATGAAAGATTACACTCCAACTGAATAGTTACAACACCAAGCACCTCCAGTTAATGAGTCAACTCTTCCACTTAAGCAGACTCTACCAAGTTTAGATTGGCAAAGAGCTCCTAGTAGAAGAAGAAGAGGAAGATGAAGAGTAAGAGAGTATTACAGACAAACTAATGGAACTCCTGGTTGAAATGAAAGTTGACCAATGTGAATTCGAGAGTGAAGAAATGACAAAGGTTGGCTTCATAAATGGAGGGACATTCTAAGAAGAGCTTCCTGAAGAAGAAGACAAAGAATGCTTCATCCAAGAAGAAGAAGTAAAGAAGTGGCAGGAGATAATTAAAGAAGATAAGACAAAAACCTTTTTCCAAGATGAATAAGAAGAAGAATAGATAGAGGAGGATGAGAAAGAACTGGTGGAGGAACCAAGTAAGGAAAACTATTGATAAGGCATTGGTAGTGACCTTAAGTACGAAGAGTTCCCACTTCCTCCAAGACAAACTGTTAGAGTCAACCGACAATTCAGAGAGTTTTATTAATCCTTCTTTCAATAGTTTGTCATTAAAAAGGGCATTAATGCATGCAATTGGATTTATTAATTTGATAAATTATGTCCTTATTATTATTTTGCAACAGGTGACTTACTTACAAGCTATAAAACCTTTATGCGGAGAAACAGGTGGAAGCAAGTCACTTATCATACACCTAGGATAAGGTCAACGTGCATGTTATGTCAAGATGAAGATGTTAAAGAAGCGCTACATAGGAGGCAACTCATGAGTTAGGATAAATTTTATTTGATGTTATGTTATTTTCATGTTTCTTTGTTAATTTTCGTTTCTATTATGTTTATTTTCTTTTATCTTGTTATCCCTTTCTCATTTATATTTTCCAATGATGTGGTCTACTATTGGATCAAAAATTAGAACAAATTTTTCATATTAAAGAAAATATCATGAACCTTCTCACTTTTTCATAAATTCTTATATTGTGTACAATGAGGACGTTATACAACTTTATCTTGACTTAGTTGAAATATGTCCAAAAATATTGTATTTCATTGTTGGATATTAATTGAATTGGAATGCAAAGGAATGATAGTTAGAATAAAATTGCTTTTCTAAGTCATATTTTTAGTATTCATTAAAATAATAAAGTTGAATGAAAATTGTATATTATTTACACATGATTGATCTATTTTGTGACAGTCAATATTGTAATAAACTGCAAGTGCACGATGTAACTGTAGCTAGTACCAAAAAGTACAGGTCAATCCCACAAAGACTATAAATACCAATAATCACCCTTCCCTTATTATCTAGCCTAAGGATTCATTTTAGATTTTAATGGAAATAAACTAAAAACTAAAACAAATAAAATAAAATAGGAAACAATAATGAAATTAAAAAAAAGTGGAATTCACTTAGGACACTATCGTTATAAAAAAATTAGTATATAAGCTCAAATCCCCTAAAACCTTAACAAATTAATCTTTTATCATGCAATTACTTTGTTGATTAATTAGACCATGGAGACTCCTATGATATGCTAGTAGCTGACCTTGACTCTATTGATAACTAATCCTATAATCTCTAACAGAATTTCCCAGGTTAAATGTTATAGGATTGTGTTATTGATTTATGAATCCTTCTATTATGTTCGACCCTAATTCAGAGGATTTATGTTTTCGTTTCTTTGGACCAAAGTTGTCCCTTTTACATGTTCTTTATGTTTAGAAATCGCCTCTCAACATCTCCCCTTTCTTTAGCCATCAAAAACATCTTTTCATATTGAAAACTAGGGTTTTTGTGACTTACACAGTTTGGTACACGACTGTGTATTAGACCATACACGTCCAAAAACTCTGAAAATCGTGATTATGCATGACTGAGGCATGGTTGTGCTTCGATTCTTCATTTTATATCGCGTTTTCATCCAAATTCTTCTCCTTTAAGTCCATAAAGGTAATTATAACCTATAAACACACTAGAAGCACATTAATACCAAATATGCAATAATAGTATAAAATATCAATAAAAAATATCAAATATGAGGTGAAATTATGATCAATTATGCATCTATCAAATATCCCCACACTTTAGCTTTTGCTTGTCCTCAAGTACTTTTGCTTATCCTCAAGTAAACTATAATCAAATATTTCACAACATCAATACATCATCAATCTAAATATGTCTATTCATACTATACATTATCATATCCTATGAAATCAAATTAATATACAATTAGAGTCAAGTTATCCTAAAATTAACTTCCTAAGCAATATTAATAGTAATCACATCAACAATTGCATTGAAATCAAAAGCATAAATCTTTATACTCTCATCAAGATTTCACTTAATGCACTCAAGTGTTTAGGGTAAAAAATATCAAAACTCTCAATCAATGCATAGTAGAATTCTTACCATAGGCTTGCAATAAAATCACATCTCTACCACTTATGTACAACTAGAAACACCAATCGAAAAGTCTTTATGGTTGTAATAGGGCTTGAGAATGGTATGATTGGAATAATAACAAGTGTTAATTTGAAGTAAATTTACTACACAATTTGTTCCCTTATTTGGTTCCTCCACCAGTTCTTCTTCAACTACCTCTATCCACTCTTCTTCTTCTTCCTGGATAAAGGTTTCTGGCTCATCTTCTTCATTTACCTTCTGTCGCTCCTGTACTTTTCCTTCTTGGATAGAGACTCCGGAAGCTCTTCTTGTAATGTCACTCCAATCATGAAGCCAACCCTTGTTTTCTCTTCTCTTGAATTTACATTGCTCAGCTTTCATATCAAGGAGTTCCATCAATTTATATGTAATACTTGCTTCCTCTTCCTCTTCTTCTTTTGACAGCTCATCTTCACTATTAAGGGTGATTGCCTCTCGGTCGATAGTATTAGTTTCAGTAGAACTAGGCAAAATTCCTTGCATCTTATCAGATAATATATCCAACAGCTAATCAATTTTATTCACCATATTCTGTCTGCGAGCCTCCATTTCCTAATTGCTCATGTTTGAATCTTGAATAAACTCAGTTATCATATTTTCAATGACAACAGTTACCTCCTAACCTTTTTGAAATGTGTCTTCATTCATGAAATCAACTTTTGTTTCTTCTTCAATCTGAGACAGTTGGAAGCTCAAATTATACTCAACATATGTAGGTGAAGAATCTCTCTCATTGAATTCACATTGACTTGCTACTCTCTTAGTAAGGCATTCCATTAATCAATATGTAATACTTAGTTTTTCCTCTGGAAACTCTTTTTGAAATATCCCTCCATTCATGAACCTAACCCTTGTCTTTTCTTTACTCTCAAATTTGTGTCGATTAGTTTTCATTTTAGCAAGGATCTCCATTAATTTATCTTTCAAAGTTGGCTTGTTATATGAAGGTGCTTGATGTCGTAAATATCTAGCTGGAGCGTAATCATTCCATCTATAAGTATAAGAGTTGCTCCACTCTGAATTATAGTTGTTCTCATGCACTGCATCATGACGTTAATTACAAATGCTAGGTTGCTCCCATCTATGTGTTGGTACTTAACATTCATTAATGTACTGATAACTTCCACCAATGTCACCCCACGACCTAAATATCAGTGAAGCTTCCGAAAACATGTGGGACTACCTCACTCT
>JANZLX010000009.1:7521081-7549279 GCA_025531955.1 Erythroxylum orinocense | reverse complement strand
ATGAAGAAGAAGAAGAATAGATAGAGGAGGTTGAGGAAGAACTGGTGGAGGAACCAAGTAAGGAAACTACTGATAAGACGTTGGTAGTGACCTTAAGTACGGAGAGTTCCCACTTCCTCCAACACAAATTGTTCAAGTCCACTGACGATTCAGAGAGTTTTATTATTCCTTCTTTCAACAGTTTGTCATTAAAAAGGCATTAATGCATGCAATTGGATTTATTAATTTGATAAATTATGTCTTTATTATTATTTTGTAACAGGTGACTTACTTACAAGCTACAAAACCCTTATGCGGAGAAACAGGTGGAAGTAAGTCACTTATCATAAACCTAGGATAAGGTCAACGTGCATGTTACGTCAAGATGAAGATGTTAAAGAAGCGCTACATAAGAGGCAACTCATGAGTTAGGATAGATTTTATTTGATGTTATGTTATTTGCATGCTTCTTTGTTAATTTTCGATTCTGTTATGTTTTCTTTTATCTTTTTATCCCTTTCTCATTTATATTTTCCAAAGATGTGGTCTATTATTGGATCAAAAATTAGAAAAAAAATTTCATATTCAAGAAAATATCAAAAACCGTCTCACTTTTTCATAAATTCTTATATTGCGTACATTGAGGACATTATACAACTTTATCTTGACATAGTTGAAATATGTCCATAAATATTGTACTTCATTGTTGAATATTAATTGAATTGGTATGCAAAAGAAAGATAGTTAGAATAAAATTGTTTTTCTAAGTCATATTTTTAGTATTCATTAAAATAATCAAGTTGAATGAAAATTGTATATTTTTTACACATGATTGACCTATTTTATGACAGTCAATATTGTAATAAACCGTAAGTGCACGACGTAACTGTAGCTAGTACCGACAAGTACAGGTTAATCCCACAAGGACTATGAATACCAGTAATCACCCTTCCCCTATTATCTAGCCTAAGGATTGATTTTAGATTTTAAGGGAAAGAAACTAAAAATTAAAACAAATAAAATAAAATAAAATAGGAAACAATAATGAACTTAGAGATAGTGGAATTCACTTAGAACACTATCATTATCAGAAATTAATATATAAGCTCGAATCCCCTAAAACCTTAACAGATTTCACTCAATGCACTCAAGTGTTTAGGGTAAAAAGTATCAAAACTCTCAATCAATGTATGGAAGAATTCTTACCAAAGGCCTGCAATAAAATCACATCTCCACCACTTATGTACAACTAGAAACACCAATCGAAACATCTTTATGGTTGTAATAAGGCTTGGGAATGGTATGATTGGGATAATAACAAGGGTTAATTTGAAGGAAATTTACTACACAATATGTTCCCTTAGGGCTTGGGAATGGTATGATTGGGATAATAACAAGGGTTAATTTGAAGGAAATTTACTACACAATATGTTCCCTTATTTGGTTCCTCCACCAGTTCTTCCTCAACTACCTCTATCCACTCTTCTTCTTCTTCCTGGATAAAGGCTTCTGGCTTATCTTCTTCATTTACCTTCTGTCGCTCCTCGACTTTTCCTCCTTGGATAGAGACTTCTTCTTCTTCGTCCAGAAGCTCTTCTTGAAATGTCATTACAATCATGAAGTCAACCTTTGCCTTCTCTTCTCTCTAATTTACATTGCTCAGCTTTCATGTCAAGGAGTTCCATTAATTTATATGTAATACTTGCTTCCTCTTCCTCTTCTTCTTTTGAGAGCTCTTCGTCACTATTAAGGGTGATTGCCTCTTGGTCGATAGCATTAGTTTCAATATAATTGGGCAAAATTCCTTGCATCCTTTCAGATAATATATCCAACAGCTGATCAATTTGATTCACTATATTTTATCTACGAGCCCCTGTTTCCTGATTGCTCATGTTTGAATCTTAAATAAACTCAGTTATCATATTTTTGATAACAGCAGTTACCTCCTCGCCTTCTTGAAATGTATCTTCATTCATGAAATCAACTTTTGTTTCTTCTTTACTCTAAGATTGTTGGAAGCTCAAATTATACTCACCATATATAGGTGAAGAATTTCTCTCATTGAATTCACATTGACTCGCTACTCTCTCAGCAAGGCATTCCATTAATCAATCTATAATATCCCTCCATTCATGAACCTAACCCTTGTCTTTTCTTTACACTCATATTTGTGTCGATCAATTTTCATTTTAGCAAGGATCTCCATCAATTTATCTTCCAAAGTTGGCTTGTTACATGAAGGTGCTTGATGTTGTAAATATCCAGCTGGAGCGTAATCGTTCCATCTATAAGTATAAGAGTTGCTCCACTATGAATTATAGTTGTTCTTGTACACTGCACCATGAAGTTGATTACAAATGCTAGGTTGCTCCCTTCTATGTGTTGGTATTCGACATTCATGATTATACTGATAACTCCCACCAATGTCACTACACAGCCTAAATATCAGTGAAGTTTTCGAAAACATGTGAGAATACCTCACTCTCCCATAATGTCATAGATCACAAAGACATATTTTGGCTCTCACAAATGTCTCATATGTTCCATCCTTCCATTGTGGGTTGTGGATATGACAATGAATCGTAATTCCTAAAATAATCCACAAACTCAAGATCAAGTAGGAAAATTCAAAAGATAATTAAATTAATAATCCACAAATAAAATAAAATAAATACAAAAGAAAAAGCAAAATTAAAATTAAAATTAAAAGAAAAGAAAATAAATATAAAGATAAAAACAAAATACAATAAAAATGACTAGAGTAATAGCATTCAGGCTTTCCTAATATCAAAATCCCCGAAAACGGTGTCAAAAATTTGATTGACCTATTTTGTGATAGTCAATATTGTAATAAATCACAAGCGCACAACATAGTTATAGCTAGTATTGATAAGTATGAGTCGATCTCATGACAACTATGAATACTAGTAATCACCCTTCCCTTATTATCTAGCCTAAGAATTGATTTTATATTTTTAATGGGAAGAAACTAAAACTAAAAAAATAAAATAAAATATGAAATAATAATGAACATAGAGATAGTGGAATTCACTTAGAATATTATCGTTATAAAAAATTAGTATCTAGGCTCGAATCTCCCTAAAATCTTAACAGATTAATCTTTTATCATGCAATTGCTTTGTTGATTAATTGGATTATGGAGGCTCCTATGGTATGTTGGTAGCTAACATTGAGTCTATTAATAACTAATCTTAAGGTCTCTAACATAATTACTCAGATTAAATCTTATAGGATTGTGTTACTGATTTATGAATCTCTCTATTAGGTTTGACCCTAATATGAAAATTTTATGTCATCCTATCTCTAAGGTTGCAATCAAATCCTAATTACGATAGATCTATTTACACTAGGATTTCTCAGTATTATCAATAAAAACACGTAGTCAGATCACAATAATCAATCGAACCAATTGCATTAATAAAGGAACCAAATCATATTAAAGTTTTAACATAATAAAGGAACCAAATCATATTAAAGTATTAACATAAGGTTCATCTAACCTAAATACTAACTGGATGTTTAGTTACACATGATCGAATATGAAATGAAATATAAATCGAAAGAAAAATGGAATGAAAATAATGTTCATAATTCTAAATCTCCCTTATTGTCTTCTATCGAATGTTCTTACGATATAGAGGCTTGATTTTGTATTCTAATGGATCTTTCGATTATTTCTTCGTGTTTTCTACTTGTCAAGACCAAAATCATCCCTTTTGGACGTTCTCCACGTCTAGAAATTGCCTCCCAAAGTCTCCCCTTTCTTTGGCAGCCAAAAACGTCTTTTTATATTGAAAACTAGGGTTTCTATGACTTATAATGTCTAGTACACGGTCATATATTAGACCCTGTATGTCTAAAAACTATAAAAATCGCAATTCTACATAGCTTGATGCACGACCATGCATCACTTCTGTTTTTTGATTCTTTATTTTATGTTGTGTTTTAATCCGAATTCTTCTTTTTTAAGTCCATAAAGGAAATTATAACTTATAAACACATTTGAAGCATATTAAGTACCAAATATACAATAAAAGTATAAAATGTCAAGAAAGAACACATCAAATATAAGGTAAAATTATGATCAATCATGCATCTATCAACACACATATACCTATATTTTTCATGTGCTTTTGAGCCTAAGAGCAAAATTTCAAAAAAAAATTACCTCATTTATTTCTTTCACGTGTGTTATCATGTATGTAGAATGATTCTAGAACTTGCTTTCATTATGCGTATTGAGATCATATTTGTTAAATTAGAGACATTGAAGTGATGAAGGCACTTAGATTCAACAAATTGCTTTAGCCCATTTCTTTGATAATTATGATATCTATAATTTTAATCCTTTAGGAATAACCAAGTTTAGTCGTAGCCTTTTTCATTGATCAAACCTAGATATTAACCTTTACCCTATTCTTCTTTACAGACCTTTTTATTGTTTTGAACCTTAAAGGTTACTTATTTTATTTACTTGTTTGACACTTGAAATTTTTGAAAGGTCCATTATTTTGTTAAGCGTTGTACATGTTGAGTGCTCAAAATTGCTTTGAAAAAAAATAGAGAGTTAGCATAAAAATAATAAAAGATTGTGAATTAGTATATAGTATTAATAGAGTTGTAATAAAAGGACCAGTATATTTGTACACAAGTTTTTTATACCTTTTCTTTAGTAGATTTCCTTCAATTCAATAATTTTTGTTATCCCAATCACACCATACCTAAAACCCATTACAACTTGTATAAAGACCTTTTGATTTTTGTTTCTAATTCACATGAATGGTGGAGATGTGATAATGTTGCAAGCATGTGGTAAGAGTTCTATTATGCATTTATTGAGAATTTGGTACTTTTCACCCTAAACACTAGAATGCAATGAGTGACATCTTGATGAGGATGTAAAAGTTTATGCTTTTGATTTCAACGAGATTTTTTATATGATTACTATTGATATTGATTTAGGATGTTAATTTTAGGATAACTTGATCCTAACTATATGCTAATTTAATTCAATATAACATGAAAATTTATAGTATGAAAGAACAGGTCAAGATTAATGAAGGATTGATGTTGTAAAATTTATAATTTTGATTATATTTTACTTAAGGACAAGCAAAAGCTTAAGCGTGGAGATGTTTGATAGATGTATAATTGATCATATTTATACCTTATATTTGCTTGATATTTTATACTTTTGTTATATATTTGGTACTTAATCGCTCAAAGTGTATTTACAAAGTATAATTGCCTTCACGGACTTAAAGGAGAAGAATTTTGATGAAAACACAACATAAAATGAAGATTCAAAGCACAGAAAGGATGCACAGACGTGCACTTTTCTCAGGCCATGTGGATTCACAAATTCTGGAGATTTTGGGTTATGCACAGTCTGATGCACGTCCCCGGAACCCTAAATTTCAATATAAAAGGATGTGTTTTGCCTCAAATCAGGGGAGCAACCTTTCAAAGACAATTCCACATGTGGAGGATGTCCAAAAGTGCCGATTTTGATTCAAAGAAATGGAAAACACAAAGAAATCATTGCAAGATCCATCAGAATACAATATCAAACTTCTACCTTGCAAGAACATTTGATAGAATTGAAAAGGAAATTTAGAATTATGAACCCTGTATTTTTTATTCTTTTTCTTTCAGTTTATGTTTGATTTCATTTCCAATCATGTGTAACTAAACATCTTGTTAGTGTTTAGGCTAGATAAACCCTATGTTTAACAATGTTTTAATTCCTTTATTAATGCAATTGGTTTGATTGGTATATTGTGATCTAATTACGTGTTTTATTTATGTTCGAATATATCCAAAATATTAGATCATAATCTGATTTATACATAGAGATTGAGAAATCCTGTTTATGAATAGCTCTAGCATAATTGGAAGGAGTTGATCACAACTCTAGAGATAAGATGACATAAATCTTCCAGATTATGATCAAACCTAATTGAGGGATTCACAAATTAGTAAAGCAATCCTATAAACTTAACCTGAATAATTTGGTTGAAAACCTTATGATTAGTTTTTAGTTAACTCAAGGTCAACTATTAGCATAGCATATGAATCTCCAAATTCCAATAAATCAATTAAAAAATTGCTTAATAAAAAATTCAATATGTTAAGGGTTTTAGGGGATTTGAAACCTAGATACTAATTTTTGATATCAAGAGTTTACTAAATGCTTCCTTAATTCTCTAATTTAATCTTGCTGCTCATTTATTTTACTCACTTTAGTTTTATATTTTTAGATTAAAAATCAAAACAAATTCCGTAGACTAGATAATAGGATAATGGTAATTACTAGTACTTATAGTCCTCGTGAGATCGACCCGTACATGTCGGTGCTAGCTACAGTTACGACGTGCACTTGCGGTTATTTCAACATTGAGGGACTCAAAAAAGGCCGTCAATTAATTGGATAAAGACCAAGTCATTCAATCTTTTGTGCTCCAATTTATTCTTTTTCTTAAAATGGATGTATTTAAATATGCTTCAGTTCCTTTCACATCCTATAGTACTCATACATTAACTCAAAATTCAAATTGCAAATCTTTGCAATTCTAAAACACCACTTTGAAATTGGTCCTACCAAGCAATTGTATGACAACAAAACTAACATTATAAGCAAAATAAAATAATGATTAATTTTAACAATTAACAAAAGTGAAAAAATATATATATATTTTTTGATTAAGTTTGTCTCTTAGACACATAACAATTAGCATCTCAAAATCACCAGAAACATCCTTATAAACCTTCATTTGTGAGCTTGGGAGATCTTGTGTTAGCCCCGAAATTTTTTTTAATGATTAATTAAGCATGATTAGATTAATTAAGGAAGTAAATTGAGTTAGCGTCAATTAAGTTGACATTAATTAGATAAGATAACATTAAATAAGTATAATAGCATTAATGAAGTTAGTTGGCATGTGATTAATGGAATGTAATGTGTTAGTTGGAATTAATGAGTTAGAAGTGATGAGTTGGGCTTGAGCGAGAATTGGGCCAAATGGAAATAAAAGAAGGAAGAAGAGAAGAAGGAAATGGGCTTAAGTAAGTAGTAGGAAGTATAAGAAGAAAGAAAGGAATGAGATGGGCTTTGGCTTGATGGGCTTAAGTAACTTAAGTGTAGTATAAAAGAGAAGGGAAATAAGTTGGTTGGGTGAGAAAGAAGGAGAAGGGACGAAATTGAAGAGAGAAAAGAGAGGGAGTGGTCGTGAGAGAAGAAAGAAGAAAGAAGAAAAGGAAGCTTGTGTTAGGGTTTGTATTTCCAAGAGATTTAAGAGGATTTGGAAGAAAGTTCAAGAGATAAAAAGGTGGAGGAAGGCTTGAGCTTCACTTTGATCCAAGAAACCACTTGTGTAGTTGAAGATTTAAGGTAAGTCTTATGTTTAAATGTAAGCTTTTGTTTGAGTTTTGGTTGAGAAAGATGAGAAAGTAGATGGGTTTAGTGAATCCAAGATTAATTTCACGAAAGATGTTAAGTAGATTTTCAATTGAAGTTAAGTGATTTTAGGTTTTTGGCTTTCTTGAAGAAGGACAAGAAGGAAGAATAGAGCAAGAGGAGGAGCTCCATTAAGCAAGGATTTAGCAAGATTTCAGGTAGGTTTCATGATTATCTTTATGTTAGTAAGATATGAATGCTAATAAATTAATGACATTTATGATTTCCAACTACTTTGATAATAGACATTGATTGTGTATTGATTGCTTGACTTTGCTTGAAAATGAGCATTAAATGATCCATGATTGCCATTATGTGAACATTATAGCAGTACATGACATTTGCTTGAACTTGTCATGAATCGAATGAAGCATGGAATTTATGTTCTCAAGAATCAGCTATTATGGATGCATGAAAATCCATTTTCAGAAATCAGTCAGTTGGACAAGACAGGTCCATTTTTATGCGTGAATTCATGTTATGTGGGTAAGGTAGTCCACCCAGCAGTGTCACGTGCACGTTGACCAGTATAAGCTTGGCCCGCCTGCCCGATTGTGGCAAGGATGTTCCTATTAGGACTCCTCAGCATATGACTACACTTGTGTAGTTCATCAGTACCCTGTGGACTAACCAAACCATCAGCTATGTGTTACATGTCAGCATGTGTCAGTATGAATTTGTATGTTTGAGAATTGATTGAATTATGTGTTTTGTGATGATAAATTCATGAAATACATGATTGCATGATTATCAATAGAAATTGCTAAATGTATGAATGATAAGACAGAATTCAGCTTATTAGCCTAAATATAAGCATGTTACCTACGAGCAATAGCTCACCCCCTCCAATCCCGTCCCATCCAGGTGAAGAGCACGAGCACGAGGATTGAGCATAAAAGGGCATACTCCAAGATTTAGCATTTTGTATTTACAAGTCATTTTGTAATCAATGCTTTAGACGCATTTTAAGAAACTCAGATGTTTTTAGCAAGATGTATTTTGATCAAGTTGTAATTGGGCTTGAAATGCCCACTAAAGCATTGTAAACATTTGTTTTGATGAAAATGAAATGTATTTGAATTATGACCGTTCAAATGATCATAGTAGTTTTTAAAAGATTTCATTATATGATTTGAATAGCATGAGGTTAGTATAGCTTTCAAAGTGATATGAAATGACTTTGAAATTTATGAGGATAAAAATGCATGTTGAGTCCAAGTGAGGAAGTGTTTAGGTATGAGATTGTTGATGAACATTTCTTGAGTGATATGGTTGAGTGATTTGGATGATCATTGAAGTTGAGTTTGAGTTTTGAATTAGGTCGAACTTGGTGTTTGACTTGATTGTGTAATGTAGTAGTAGTAGAATGAGTGAAGTCAGGAAGTTTAGAAGTGTTGAAAACGATTGAGGGTTGAACAATCATGAAGTGGCATGGGAATTTCAGGTCCGTTAAACGGACACGAATGTCCGTTTAACGGACACATTCGGGTAAGAATTACCCCCTTGTTCCACTTCATGTCCGTTTAACGGACAGATTCAGGAGAAATAGTACCCCTTATCCGCATCATGTCCGTTAGACGGACATGCATGTCCGTTTAACGGACAGATTCTGTAGGAACAATGTATTTTTGGCACTCGTGTCCGTCAAACGGACACGCCTGTCCGTTTAACGGATAGGTTCGGGTAAAACAGTACCCAAGTCCAGTTCATGTCCGTTTAATGGACATGGGTTCAAAGGTTGAATTTTTTGACATTTTTTAGAGCAGTCAGAATTTAAGTTGTAATCAGTGTAAGCTCACCACCAAAGTGAGTTAGCAGCCAGTGTCAGTGTCAGGGTATCAGATTCAAGATTTCAGTCAACAGCAACCCAGCGTCTCGGGAACGGGCCTCAACAGGGCTCGTGGCCTGGGACAGTTGGGCTCTGAGATCGGGGTCCGACATCTTGTATCATATCATGGGCAACAATTGTTGTAATAGTTAATAACATTTCTCTATTAGCTTCAACTTTCTTTCTAAAACTTAGTTTAAAATAGACACTTAGATTCAAAAATGCCCTAACTGTAAATAATAGGGAATAAAGTTACGTTTCCTATCTCTCATTGATGATTGTAAGGTAAGATGTGTGCAAAGAAGACATTTTTTATATTGACTTTAATTGCTTCAATTGCCCTCTCCATGATATTATAAAATAACTCATTATTGCCTTTTTATCACTATCAGTCAGACAAAGTACCCTCATTAAAGGTTCACAAACTCGAATAACAAATTGACATTGGGACCAAAATTAATTATCTTCAAGTATAATTTTAGAAACTTCCAATCTAGCATTAGAATTAGCATGCTCAGATTTAATTCACTTATCACTTATAAACATTTACATAACTCCTTCTTACCATAATAAAACACTAAAGTGATAAGAAATTAGTTGCAAATCTTGTAATAGTACAACGATACAAATTCTTACCATTTGTGAATCCTTTCTTATCAAATTCAAGACTCATACACGATTGTAGATGAACTTGGTCACTATTTTAGTTTCTGCACAATCTCATCAATAATAGGAAAATACCTAGCTTCTCTTATAATTTGCAACATTAGTTCAATGCAATATACAACACAAGAAATCCAATAAAAAGAATTATACTTGCTTTGCAATCTTCTTTCAGCTTCTTTATAACCAAAATAATTATTAGTAATGAACTGAACAATATTTTCTAGCACAATTTCATTCACAACTTCATTAAATATTTGAAATAGAAAATTAGTATTCCTAACAAGGTCATAGGCAAAAATAGACTTCAAAATACCGCCCCCTTTGCAAAAAAAAAAAACTAAAAAATTAATAATATGTTAAATTTTTTCCAATTTTCTAATTATCACACATTATTAAACACCCATAAATAGCCTAAATCATGCTAGTTTCATCCAAAGAATTTTTTATTTCATAAATAGAGCTGCTTCGAAGCTTACCTTTACAGTTATTAATTGAAGGAATCTTATATCCTAGACCATAGGAGGTAATAACATCCTCCATACACTGATAATAATAAGATTAGGTAATATTGAATGTTATACTTAAATCATATCACCATCTAGTCATTGTCATGTCCACATTATGAGTCAATTATTTAGATTGTAAGGCACTACAAATTAAAAGCTAAGCTCTCTAAGTTTTTCGTGGTGCAAAATAAATAAATGTCTTCTTTTCCTAACAGTAAGTGTAACATTTCCTTTGGATAAGAATACTACCACATTTAACATCATCATTATCATCTTGACCACTAATAAAAGATCTACTAACAATTTTGTAGTTCAATCTTTGCCTTTTTATCTTTTTCATATTATACTCCTTAAGCGAAGTTTTTATTTGTAATTGACATACTTTCATTAAAGGCTACGCATCACCCAAATGAATGGAAATTTTAATAAAATCATCCTCCCACCAATTGAATATCACGTCAATATTAACGTTACATTATTTATATATTTTTAAATAAAAAATAAACATCATTGTCACGAAGTTATTTTTTTAATCAACCAAACAATAAATCTCACTATCACATAATATTAGAACCCACTTTTATAAATTTATGATCGTATCCTACTTGTCACATAACAATAGGATTCACCCAATGGGGCTCACTTTTTGATTAAAAATTAAAAAATAATACTACATTAATATTGACATGATATTTAATTAATAGAAAATTAACCCATTAAATTGTCCTCCACCTGAAATATAATTTAAACGTTTTAAAAACATTGAAGATCAATTTATAAGTTTCAAAATGTTAATACCTCTTGGATTTTATTATAACCATTGAAGTTCAAAATACACTCTTTAACCCTTAAAACTAATTACAATACAATACGTCTTGAAATCATTTTAAAAACACGAGACATTGTAGCCATTTTTTAGGTCGTATATGAAAGTCATAATGCATAAATATTGAGCACTTACCAACTACATATAAAAGTATTAATCCGTAGATTCTCACGGCAACCATGAAAACATATAGTATCAAGAAAGCTCAGTGATTACACGTTCACACTTATCTTCCAAAATCTTTACTGCTTCAGTAAATAGCTCTTCAGGACGTAATGCTCCGGTAGATTCAATAGTAACTAGAGAGAGAAAACAAAGAATGAGCTAATATCAAATTGGGCAAATATATCTGCATCTGTTACATTACTTACATATGAAATGATCTCTAACTCGACGCAGTGCCACACGTTTATCCCAACCTTCTCCTCTAATGCATTCCCTACACAGCGTGCAAGCTCGTGATCGAGCTACTTTTGCCCTTCTCTTACCTATTCAGAAATCATACACCAGGACATGTCAGTACAAACGTAAAAGAAGGCAGTATCGCCAGTGGTCCTCTTTGAATCAAACTAGGTGAATACAATGCAGTAGTCACCTCTGAAAATGTGTGCCCAATGGAACACAAATGCTATAATAAGAAAAAGTTTTGAGACCGCAAGGAAGCCACCAAATTCTTGAAAGTGGTATTTACATCAATGCAGCCCTAATTAAACTAAAGGTTATAGGAATCGTTGAGGAATATTTTACTTTGCTCAATCTTATAGTATAAAATTGTTGGAAGTTCAATAATATCCCATGTATTAGCCATGGCTATTTTCAGTCAAAAAATGAACGAGTCTCTTTGTTCACTCCCTCGCATGCAACACAGAGGATGGTTCTCTTATAATCATGAAGCACAGTTCTTGAAAATGAAAAGAAAAGAAAAGCTTTGGAAATAGTAAAACCAAATTGAGAAGAGATGGTTTTCCTCTTCCAATTTCTTCAACGTAGGCAAAAACCCAAAAAACAAGAAAAGAAAATCACATCACCTTTTCCAACATCTTCAATGTCAAATACTCCAACAGGACATTTTGCTTTCAGTTCTTCAGCCATCTCATCTTCAATATCTTCTAGCAACACAACCTATAGAGAAAGGGGAATAGGAGACAGAAGATCAAAATATCTCAAAATCGTATAAAACAAACGGAAGATCAAAATATCTCGAAATGGTATAAAAGAAGCGAAGAATGAATTGCAACATCAGGGTACTGCAAGCATAAGAAATCTCCTCACTTCTGGGAACATCCGATACCAAGCAGTAGCAACAGGGGACCATTTTGCATGTGTTTTACCTAAACCTTTAACGGCATGTGCTTCCAATTCAATTTCCTGAAAATAAAACAAACATTTAGAATCCATTTCAATCATGGATTTGACTTTCAAATTGTTGAACATCTTAGAGATTTATTATTCAATATAAGAACCTTATATGTATCATCCTAAATAAAAATATAATTATAGTGAGATATGTACTTCATCCTATAAATAGGGATTTACTGTACCGTGTAACTTACACAACCCTAATAAAGAAGCAGTCCTAATAGTTTAAGTCCTTGGAAGTGGGCTTTACAGCCGAACCACCTAAAACCTTAATGTAAATTCTTCCTCTGCTTTCCTTATCTTTACTTTCTAACATAATTAAAGCTAGTTGATCCTTCATTCTTCTATTCAGGACAATATCTATCCTTTCTGGAGAGCTCCTTCTTGCCAGCACATCATAGAGCCAAGCAACCTTTATTTGCCTCAATTTTTCTGTATTTGCTTTCTTTAAGACAATCTGCCAATAGATTCTACTCAGTTTAAACCTTACAACTGGTGTCTCATCTTCCCCGACCACTTCTTTTTATGGCAAGTTCCCAGAAACATCTTCAGTTTTTATTATAAAAAGGACCGTTCAAAATACTTGAATTTATGGTAAAGTACACTTGACCCCTAGAACTTTAATTTTCACCACTTAACTTACAAATTATAACTATACAACTCCCTAAATCCAGCACCTGCACAATACACGCCTTTATTAAAATAATGGCTTAAAGGGCTTGTTAAAACATAATTTAAAATTTTAAGAACCTAATTAATAAAAACTAATGTTTAAGGAATTAAATGCCCATTTACCATAATCTTTTTCAATTCCCAAAAAAAAAGTATTTCACCATAAGTTTATGGACCTTAAAAGGCTTTTTTCTTTTTTATTTTTTTCCTTTTTCACTTTGTCAGCCACCTTTTTTTTCTTAGAAACATCTTATTTTTTCTTTCTTGACATGTCATATTCCTCAACAAGTTTCTTCATTCAAGACTATTCTTTAAAAAAAGAGATCCGAAGAGAACTTTAAAAAAAATGGTGAAAAACTCAAAGAAAACTAAAACACAAAGAAAAGAAGAAAAAAGAAAATATTTTAGTATGTTTTATTTTAGTTGAGTTTATATACACAATAAAACTAGGAATTATTTACTTATTAGCTCGGGGAGGAATGTTGAACATTTTAGAGATTTAATATTCAATATAGAATATTATATGTATTTTCCTAATTGACGAGATATGTATTTCACTCTATAAATAAGGATTTACTATGTTAAGTAACTTACACAATCCTAATAAAATGTAGCCCTAATAATTTGTGTGCGTGGAAATGGGCTTTATAGTCAAATAGCATAAAACCTTCTTCCCCTCCTTTTCTCCTACTTATTTTCAATTTAACAGAATGCTAATAGAGATGCAAGATTGAACTCTAACATCATGATATGAAGCTCATGAATTAATCAAATAAATAGAGAGGGCCCACCTGCCCAGGGCCGATTTTAGCAATTATAATTTCATCATCTGTTGGACAAATGGGACTGCTTGAGAACTCAGGCTGGGAAGCCTGGCTGCAGCTGAACGAAGTATAGGTACTGGGTTTAGACTCTTGTTTTTCTGATTCCTTGATGAACTCACTCCCATTTGGTAACCATGTAAGGTCCTTAGAATAGACTGCATCAGAAATAACATAATTAAATAGAAAAGAATACAAATTAAGATATCGCAACATTAATGGCTAGCTGCACATGTAAAGTATCAAGTGTTAGCTTGTACCTTTAAGACGAGGTTTGCCTTGTTCACAACGAACATGGAGCTTAAAAACAATGGTGTTCTTCTCATTTGGGGTATCATTTGCTACAGAAGAAAACACAAGAGAAAGGAAGACCAGTAAGTGTCCCAGACAATGCACGATTATTTAAAACATGTTTCTTCTCCTTCAAGTGGAACAAACACAGTAGCTAGTGGCAACATAAATCAAACCTGAAAGATATTCAAACAATCTAGGATCAGCTTTGATTGGAATGAGACCCAACCTGTGGGCAAGCACTTCATCTTGGACAACAGAGGTATTGTTTGCTATAAGGACTTTTTCAATAGCCATTGTGGGAAGCTGTGCAACCAACCAAAGGGGAAAAAAAACTCATTTCCATCAGCTAGAAAGAAAAGTTTATGTAAATGGGAGCTAATATAATTGTTGGCAAGGATAGCAATGAATTCCTCATGATTCTTGAATTATAAAACTTCAATGATTCACCAGCAAAACAAAATACTGACATAATTGGTAAAACTGTTAATTGTGTGACAAAGAAAATATACAGCAAAGTTATAAGAATTTCCTGGTGGCAGTGGAGGCTCATGAAAAAGCGAGGAAGAGTTATATAAAGAGACACCAGCATGATATGGTTACTAAACGTGGACTTGGAGAATTCACAGCATTAAAGTCGTCAAAAGAAGGGGAATATACATACCTCGGATATGAGAATCCTTCGAAATGCATTTGCAATTGCAGCATCAATACCAACCATTTCAAACTCAATGTCATCCTTAGTAAGTCGAACAACTTCAACTTTAAAGTTACGACGGAATTTATCTGGTTGCACACTATTATCAACTCCAACTGATGCATAAGCACCAGAATATGATATGTTATCAGTCTGCATAAGCAAATGGGTACAACTAAAACACATTAAAATCCAAACAGGGTAAGCACAAAAATACCCAAGATGATCAACAACCAATAATATGAAAGAATAAGCAAACAATACGTGGATAGGAGCATCCGGGTTGCAAATAACACGAGTTCTTCGAAGCTCGAGATGGGGCGGCACTTCTCCCATAGGAACGTCCGGCAAATCCCATATTGAAAACTTTTTCTCTTCTTTGTTGCTCCCCTTGTTAGTCATCTTTTCCACTTTAACTTACTGCTCACTCTGCTTGCAAGTAAATTACAAAGTTTGATGCAACTTATACAGCAATAGATTAAATCGGCAATTGAGACTTGTAATTGTTGAAGTAAATCACGACGCCAAGTACTTCAGAAAAGTGAAAAAAAAGACCAACACGCCAACAATGAAAAAACAGCTAATAACTTGAACAAGAAACAATTACAGTGAATATAAGAAGACGGCAGCTTCAGAGACGGTGGCTGAAGAAACGGCAACAACGGCCAACACTAAGCCCTAATTTCAAAATTAAAACATGTGCTTTCAGGCTTTAAATTTTCAACAAAATTAGGGTTCATTTGGTCTTAATTTATTTTACTAAGAGTTGTGTTAATAAAATAGTTATAATAAAAATAAAATAAAATATATTCAATTTTATTATCTATATTAAATTTTAATTTTTTTTTGTCTTAGACGACCCAATGACTAATCCCGTCGCTGGTTTGTATGCACCTCACAGGATGAGACAGCTGGCCCAATAATTTAAGGCTGCTTCATATCCAAAGTTAAGGATCAAACTCCTGACCTTTAATTAAGGATGGATGAGTCCCTGCCACTCAACCACATATCATTTATTAAAAAATCAATTAAAGTACCTATTTCTTAAGTATACTTTTAGGTATCGGAAGATGACTAAGCCAATAGTTTGTGAGAGTACTCAGGATTGATTGTATTAAAAGGACCCCACCTCTAGTTAAAGTACCTATTTCTCCATTAGTTAATCCTTCCTTGTATGGAATCTAGCATTGGTTTACAATCAGCTGCACTAGCTATTCTTTAAGAGATTGGTACGCTTGAGGTATTTTAATGGTAAACTTCCTTATTTCATTCCCATTTCTCTTGCTTTGTTGGTTGCTTCATTGATGGAATTGTTTGATAGATAATAGTAGTTCTTTTTGGGGTTGAACATCAACCCAGACATATTCTGGAATTCCTCCAAGGATTGCATGTGATTGTGTTAAAGTAATATTATATTCCATTTGAGAATGTGTATATTCACACTTTCTTCAATTTGCACTTCATTTATAGTATAATAACTATTAGATAATTCATTGTTTTACTTATGCATTATAATATTATTATGTATAATACAATAAGTAATAGCAATATATTTTATTTCTTCGTATCATAACTGGACATGTTCGAAAATATAAGAAATCTGACATATTCGAAATATAGGAAATCTTACTTCTAAAACCCTAAAACATTTTTCAATAATATTTCTTTAAAAATATTTCTCACTTCTACCATTCAATTTTTTGTCATCCTCACTCTTCATATCCTTCATATCTATCAGTTCAATTTCTTTTTTAAAAAAAGTTTTTGTAGCTCTCCGGTGCTTCTTTATTAAGACTATTTTGAGCCCATAATAAATCCAATTTTCACTCCACCTTCTAACTTCAATTCTTTTAGAGTGAGAAATCGAAAACAAATCCAAAAGCCATAAATAACACATAAAATAATTGAACATACATTACCAGTTTCCTGTAACGAAATAAGGTACTAGTAATATAGAAAAAGAGAGAGACAAGTACTTGAATAGTAGAAAAATGAAGAAACAAAGAAGACCATCATAAATATGGAGGAGAGAATAGTAGAAGAAAAACAACAGAAAAAAAAATCTCAAACTCAAAACTTTAAAGCAATAGATTACAAGTCCTATCTTTATATATAACTTATTCTGCACTTATGTCTCTTTCCATCGTGAGATTACTTCACTTATCAGTTTACAACACCTCCCCCTTACAAGTGGATCCCATCCATATTGAACCAGCTCCCTTTTAACCTGTAGCTTAAGCAAAACCATTTCAGTTACTTTATGAATCCTCCAATCATCCTACTCAAATTTATAATTCTCCGGTCATCGAACTTTGACAACATAGCTCTTATACCAATGAAGGGTTTTGAGGGGGCTGGGGATAAATTGGACCAAATCCAAGTAAGCCTATATACAATCTAAACATCATATCCCAACCTAAAACCTTAAGGCAATGGATTATACCGCCCTTAGTATTTGAAATCCCATGATGTTATTGCATCATGATATTTTCTTGTATTATATATGAATGACATATTACTTGTAACAAATGATAAAGGTTTGTTACGTGATATGAAATCATTTCTTTTTAAAATTTTTGAAATGAAAGATATGAGTAATGAGTTTTGTGTCATTAGCATTAAGATCCATGGAGACAGATTTCATCATATTTTGGATTTGTCTCAAGAAACCTATATTAATAAAGTTCTAGAGAGATTTTGGATGAAAGATTGTTCAATAAGTGTAGCTCTCATGGTGAAAGGCAACAGGTTCAATTTAGACCAATACCTAAAAAATGATTTTGAAAGTGAACAAATGAAAAACATTTCATATGCTTCTATAGTTAGAAGCCTAATGTATGTTCATGTTTGTACAAGACCTAACATTGCATTTACTATTGGAATGTTAGTCAGATATCAGAGTGACTCAGGATTAGATCACTAAAGAGCTACAAAGAAAGTGTTGAGGTACTTTCAAGGGACTAAAGATTACATATTTATGTAAAGACGAACCGAAAATCTAAAGGTAATAGGGTACTCAAATTCATATTTTGTTGTGTGTGTTGATTCACATAAATCAACATCAAGTTATATCTTCATGTTTGCTGATGGAGCTATAACTTGGAAGAGTGTTAGGCAATATTTGATTGCTACTTGCACTATGAAGGCTAAGTGTGTTTCTAATTTTGAGGCTATATCTCATGGTATATGACTAAAGAAATTCATATATAAGCTTAGACTTGTGGATCCCATTTCTAGGTCATTCAGAATGTATTGTGGCAATTCAGTTGTTAGTTTTTTGTATTCCCAATTGTTTATTATTCTGCGTTTTTGGTTTATTTTAGCTTTTATGTTTCTACATTTCACATTTTTTGTTTCTTCGTTTCTAGTAATATCTTCCTTTTACGTTTTTTCAGAAATTTCTCGTAAAACAAAATGAATCGAACAACCTATACCAATTCAGACCATAAACGATAGTAATACTTAAGTTACAAAAGTCAACCAAACCTGCAATATAACATTTAAAAGGTAATTATTGCCAAGATTCAGCAGCCCGGGAACAAACAACAATTTTTTCAAGCAACTATTCTTTTTAGCCAACCGAGGTAAACCATTGTGATTCTCGGTCTCTCAAAGTCGGAATCAAGCCTACGATACCCAATAGTCCAACGATCAGTAAATGAAACCTAGAAGAGAACTTCAACACACGCTAGACGTTATGGACTATAAAGTACAGAGCTTTATCTCCTTTGATTTCGTTAGCAAACAAAAATTAACTGGGAAGAGAACATATGAGCTGATCGTCCAGGCAAATTATTCTTGAGCTTACCCCAATAATTCACCACTTGCATACAACCTTCTTACTAGAAATTATTTCTAGATTAATAAATAACTTTCAAACTGATTTACATAACTTGAAAGGAAACAAAACACTACCAGCTGAAAAGAATGTATATATGTGTGTGTAGTTAAAACTTAACGAGACACCTTGAGTGAACAGAATTGGTAGACACTTAAACTATTCATTAATAAAAATGCCCAACCAATAATAATACTTTAACATAAATGTACCTGGTTACATATTCATGTTCAATCACATAAAAAGTCTTTTGCGGGAAGCACTCTAGAAACACGCTTGGTGGGATGGATGAGATTACAAGTGCATCACCTTTTCTTTAGTATTCCAGTCACGCCAGAACTATACATTAGATTGTGCCAACCATATGCAGAGTCAACAAAATGTACTAAGAAATTAAACCAGAGCATGTCAAAACAAATTGGATACAAGTATCCCATGGTAACAAATTAATAACACAGAGAACCAATCGACCTGCCTAAAAGATGGAAGATCCTCGGAAAATACATTCCTCAACATGATATCTAGCCATCCTTAAAGTTTATTGTACATATCAAATTTCATGGATTCATCACATCGTTAAACAGACCTTTTCACTGAATATCAATTACTCCAGACTCTATTTTAAAAGATAAAACTGAAAAATGAGGGTGACATTCAAAATGAATTTCCCCTGCGTTGCTTCTTCTTCAAAAGCCTCAAAAAGCTTATAAGAATGAAATCCAGCATAATGCAGAAGAAAAACGCAACTACATTAATAATACTAGAAATTGATAGTGTATTTATTTCTTGGTCAACACAAGAATGAGCATGGAAATGGTTTAGCAGACAAACTGTGTAGGAAAAACAGGATATATGTAGGAGAATATTCCAAACTCCAAGCACCCCAGTAGCAGCACAAGAAGCCTGACAAACTCCAAAAAATATTTTATATCGGCATTTGTCTTATATCCCCAAGCCCAATTGGCAGGACTTGAAGGAAAAACTACAAATGCTCACATTTTGATAGCCACTCGCTAGCACCAAAACCATCTACCATAGTGAAACATAAGTTCCGCTATTCGCTAAAGAATTTCCAACAAATATAAGAACTCATTTCCTAAATATAAGAACTCATTCCAAGTAGTATTATCTGAATGAGCGACGATCTCCAGACCCACCAATAAATTACAGGAATTAAAGAAGAAGCAAAACAATAGAAATGTTTACCTGACACAGAAAATCTCAATCAACATAAAGAAACATTGGTTGAATTTGTATTGATAGCGGTGGAGTTATCACAGTAACACGTAGGAATAAACCAAAAAGGTGCTTATATGGAGATTCGGCATTTACCATCCAAGATCTGTAAGAGAAAGATAACCCAAGTCCCTCAGGAAGTTAAAGATGGATGGTGTTACCAGATGTAGTCATCCTCAGACACTAGCTTAGTTACTTATAGCAGACTAACTAGCTGTAAAGATGACATGATCAAAACGCAAAGAGACTTTAAACACGATATGACTACAGAAAACTCCTCAAATCAATCGAAATTAGACACAAAAGTAAACCTTTAAAAGCAAGATACTGACAAAGCATTGGAAGCCATGGTACATCTCGGAACATGAGAAGAATACCTTGCATTACTAAGTTCATCAAACAAGAAGAATGAGGTCAAGTAAGTGAATTCTTGCTCCAACGCAACTCACCATGTACATGCTTTCTCCTGGCTTTGTTCGGCGCTTATTACTATTTATCACGATATCGTAACCCTAAACTTCAACGCCAATCATCCATTGGAGTTCAAACGACGCCATTTTAAGAGTTCTTTTGCATTCATTTTTCCTCTCGTACGGTATGTTCACGTTTATTTTCCAAGGGATAAGTAAATTCTTTTTTCGTATAAAATTGTTGTCTTTGAGATTTTAAGTTGATCCAATTTCTTACTTAATCAAATACTCTCAATCAATTTTAATTTAATTATCTCACTCCAATAAAATAGTAATTTGGGGATAAAAAAATAAATGAGTTGTTTCATGCAATGTTTTAAAGGTGAAATCGAAAGTTAAATCTATAAAACAAGAAGTTTAAGGTTTAAAAAGTTCAATCTGTATTAAATTATCATAAAATTGAATAAAAATTGAATAAAATTAAATAATTTGAAATATGATTCAAATAAATTGTTTAATTAAAAAAAGATTGTTAAATGAAAATTAAATGATTTATTTTAGTTTCTAAGAATTTATTAATTTATGAAAATTAACAAATTAATTAATAAACTGATCAAATTTTAATAACAAGAGTTAGTAAAGTAAACTAAGCTAAAACTTTGAAAACTAAATTGAAAAATTAGACAGTTCAAAGCTTTTACGGTTAAACCGATCAAACTAATTAGGCTTTTTAATTATTGGTTTTATGTCATACTCTTCAAACAAATTATCAAATAAAAAACTTATACTATGCAATAAAGAGTATTCTAAATAATATAAAAATACATATAATTATAGTGAGCTAGAAAATTTAAATACATTAATTTTAATGTGGAACATATAAGTTAAATTAAAAGGGTCGTATAATTTATGTTTTTGCTTTAAGTTACTTAAGTTTGCTTACCTATATTTTAATATTTTCTTATTTAATTAGAAATCTTAAAGTTGGTAATCATTTGTAATTTTTATTTCTTTTGAAGGAAAATCTATTCAAAAAGCAAGACATGATTTGATTTTGTATGCAACGGAATAAATACGAAACCTTTTTGTTTTTGATTTATTGAAAGTCAAAATCACTTTAAATACTATAGAATGATTAATACATGAATTATAATAAAACTTGAATTATAATTTCTATCTTATTCTGAAGTTTGATTGTACTTTTGTCGTATCTGTTAACTACCGACTAGTTATATCTAATGACTACCGACTGAGCTATCTTTAACTAAAATAGATTATAAGTAATATCAAAATATAGCAATCCTTAGACAAGATAATCTTAAACTCAAATATCAACTCATATATATAATAATGGATATCTTTAATACCTAACAAGTATCAGATATCTTAAATACTAAACACCTTTAATATCTACGTACTTAGAGTATAATAGATTAAAAACTTCCAATCAATCTCAATTGATTTAATTTTTAGAATGTTGTTACCTTTTCATATTTAATATGAATTGTTCTTAGACAATTATATTTTCATTAATCAAAAATATGAATTATTATTTTCTCTATGAGTATTATATCCCTACATACTTACTAGAAAGGACAATTATACTTGTACTAACTTTTTTATATACATGATAAATTCACAATTATTTTCAAAATAAAATCTTTGAATTTATCATAAAAGTGAATCTTTCAAACACGTGTAGCCTTTCAACTATATATCAAATGTATCAACAAAGACACTATTTCTTATTGGATGTATTGTCATAAGATTTGAACTTTTCAAATTTCAAGTTCTTATTGGATGTATTGTCATAAGATTTGAACCTTTCAAATTTCATCTTACTCCAACTACTTAAATGAGAACTATTCTCCTATAAGCATACATTGAAACAAAAAATTTATTCCATGAGTTTGTAAGATTATATCCAGCCTTTTGAATCTTTCATAATCTATTATTATCTAATTTAATTGTAAACTTAGTGGATAATGCACGTTTTAACTAAGTATCACATCCTTTAAATCAGTAACTTTAACTAGTCTTAATATTTCATATTTAATATAGAATCTTGCTAATTGATTTAATTGGAACTACTGAAGGTAAATTGTAGCACTAGGCATAACTATAAAAGAAATAATATTGCATCACACAATATCTCGTTCTTTATGTTACTCCTTACATAAATCCATACATCATACAATATTTTGTATTGTATATTCCTCCTTACATAAATTCATACTTTTATAGAATTTAGTTATGGAGGTGTTCACCAGAGATTATATAAATTCATTAATAATTTAATAAAATACATGTATCATCATTTTTTTAATTGTTATCACATCCAACACATCACATGTATAAGATTTAACAATTCAATATCAACATCATCATTTCGCTAAATATTTATTTTTCTTCAACTCAACAATTTTTATAAGTTTTATATGATTCATAATCAAAAGGATACATATATCTTATTACGGAACTTTATGATTCTCATTATGTTGATTTAGCCAATATGACATAAAGGGATATTCTCAATTATTTAACTTTGTCTTGTTGCTAGTATGTTAAGCAAAAGTCTCATTTGATCAAACATATACAAACTATTTGTATAAATTTAAATCAATTACATTCACCCAATAATTTATTTCTTCTCATACCTTAAACATTATAGCCATGTTGAATCCATATTTACTATCATATACTCATAAGAATGAACTAGGAATACATATGATTTTTATCATATCATACATTGTTAAGAAAAGTCATGTAATCATTTTTTTTCTAATGATAACTATTATCATATTATAGCAACAACAACAACAACAACATCCCAATTGAAATTTTGTAAATATAAGGTTCTGAGAAGGTCCAAAAGTATATAGCCTTACCTATAACTAGTAGAGAGTATTTTCGATAGACCCATAAGAAGAAAAAATTTTATGAAACGATTTAAAGAAAATAAAAGATAAAATGTAAACAAATATTTGTATAAAATAAAAATATAAAATAAAATAAAGGGTACAAGATGAATAATACAAATAAAGACAAAATAAGTAAATAAATAACCAAATAAGAAAGAAGTCAAATAAATAAATAAAATAAACAAGCTATTAAAAAATAACTAAAATGACTAATGGAGCAAGTACTAGAAACAAACTTATTTAGGCTAAATACAAGACACAATAATTGAAGGAAAAAGTTCAAAAGACCTAAAAAAAGAGAAGGAACCCTCTATATAAAATTCTTTACCCTTATCCTAGCTCACCATAGTTTCTTATTAAGGGCAAGTCCTCGGTAAGTTCTAGTAGGACTACATCATACCTCATCACCTCCTCCTTGGTCTTCCTCTTCTTCTTGTAAAGTACCTAATTACACTCTTGTTGCATCTTCTCACTAAAGTCATCAGGATGTCTCCTTTTAACATGTTCGAATTATCTAAGCCTTGTGTCCCTTAATTTAACAATGTTAGCCACCATTAATTTGTCTCTTACCACTACATTCCTAACGTTGTCTCTTTTTGTAAGGTTACACTTCCAATGGAGCATCCTCACCTTCGGCACCATTAACTTATAATTATACACCTATTTGACAGGCCATCACTCTGCCTTATAGAGCATGGTTGACGTAATTTCTAAATGGTATAATTTACTTTTTAGCTTTAGTGGTATCTTTTTGTCATATAAAACTCTTAGTGTACCCCTCCATTTAAGCCACTCTAATTTTATACTGTGAACTACGTCTTCATTTTTCTCGCCATTAATTTGGATAATGGATCTAAGATAATTACAATAATCTTTCAATGTTCTTCTGAACTAATCTTTATCTCCATATTAGATGTGACCCTGTAGCATGAAAATGCTTAGTCTTAGTCTTGCTCAATTTAACAAAGTTCTAGCTTGACATTAATACACTCTTTTGTTTTATCCATTAAAATAATGTCATCAGCAAACAAATACACCAAGGCACAGCCCTTGGAAATTCTTGGTGAGCCTTGGATATTCTTGGTGAGCTAATCTATAATTATTCCAAATAAGAAAGTGATCAACAATGATTTATGACATCATAAACTCAAATTTGTAATTATGTTTGTAGGTAGGCTTATTACATGATAAATTAGTTTCATTAATCACTTTGTTTGCTCAAATTGAACACTTTTATTTTCTTACTTTTTGTCTATTTTGTTGTCCATATTTATGTTTTTAGTTGGCTAAATTAAATAAAATAATTTCATCAAATTATTATATCTTTAAACTCTACTTTAAGCAACTATTTGCATTATACGATCTTGGTGTTGACATACATACACTGTCATTAAAGTTTATGAGATATAAGTCAATTAAAAAACACAAATTGTGGTTAGCGAAGCACACCAACCTAGTGAAAATTGAGGAAAAATGATAAATCTTCTCACCACCACTTGTGTTGTATAAGAGTGTACACTTGGCGACGTCTAGCATCCTCTAGTGTGAGATTTGGTTTCTTTTTCACTTGCTTTATTTGTTGTTTCACCCAATACTCCTCTACAACTTACACTTACACTATTTAGATTGTTTACCTTCATGCCTTCATGCTTATCTTCTCATGCACCCATTGACTTGCTATAGATCCTCTAACACTCTCGTTGTCCATCAGTTCTTCCTTTTGACCAATGGATAATGATTTTTTACCCTTAAATACCATCATTCCCCAGCTTTCTATACCTTTCACCACCATAAACTTTCCACCCTTAAACACCAACATTTCCCAGCTAGTTGCACCCTAAACCACCTTGAACATTATTGGTTCATTTTTTGAGCAAAATGTAGAGATAAACCAAGGTATTCGAAAGAAATGGGTTCAGGTTGCTGGAGATCCAAAGCTTGAGATGAAGCTGAAATTTTTTCCACTAAGTAAGGTGACAAACCGACAAATTGTATCTCCACCTATTGAGATTCTAAAGACAGGCGTAAGTAGATGGACATCGACCTTATTATGTATTTTTTGGATAAATGGGTCATATTCCCTATCATGAAGCAGTTGGCTCAACATCACTGAAAACATCATAGATTATTGGATGCACTTGTCAACAAAAACAATGTGTACCTGTTTAAATTTACTACCTCTGAAGATGCTAAGAAGATCATACAAGATGGTCCATGGAATGTGCTTAGTAAACTTTTACTTCTTCAGTTTTAGAGGCTAGGTATTTGATTGGGTGTTTAGATGTGTGTAAGTTTTAATTAATAACCATCTATAATCCGCAAGTGCATGGTTTGTTAGCATAGTACTAAAGGTGTTGATCCCACGAAGAGGGAGTTAATCTAATCCTAAAATTTAAGGCCAAAAAAAATAGAAATTCAAGTTGCACAAAACTAATACGCAAACTTAATTCAATCAATCAAATTAAGAATCAAATACGAAATACTAATTACTAAGTAATTTGCAACACACCCAAGAATCAACTAAAAGAAATTACCAATTGAAATTCTGTAAAGATAAGTTGTTTTATATATTTCCTCATGGGATTGATACCTTTCGATACTACAAGATATGATTCATATACTTGCGAGTATTGAGAGTTTTATTAGATATAAAACTTGCTTAACAAGTTTCTGTGTTATTGCTAGGTAATTAGTTTAGGAATTTTTGAATTCCTTTGTTCTAAAAAATTCGGAGTTTAAGCAAGATCGACAAAATTCCAGCTCTTGATATCACAAGAAAATAATGAGAAATTCGAAGAGTGAGAGGCCATGAAGAGATCGAAAGAACGATGGCGTAAGAATATAATCAAGGAGACTAGCAATGAACCCTAATGGACTTCATGAGACTAGGGTTTAATGTTGCACATCAAGGCATCACTTGACCACCGGTGTAAGCAACATCATTTGAGATCAAGCTAGTGTTACTGGATATGCTGCAGACTAACGTGCAGTTTACTGGTTAGGTAATAAAGATCCTAACGCCCATTTAGTAAATTTTCTGAAAATATGTAATATGTTTCAATATAATGGAATGTCAAAAAATGTCGTTCGAATGATGCTCTTTCCCTTCACACTTAGGGATACAGCCAAATCATGGTATCATTATTTAAACCTGACAAACATCATGACATAGGAGCAGTTGGTGCGTGCATTCTTGGACAAGTACTTTCCTCTCACGAAGATGGTAAGGATTTACAGTAAGAAATGTCCTCACCATAACCTACCTAAAGAATTCTTGTTGCAAAACTTCTACAATAGAGTTAATATACCCACAAGAGGCACCATAACAATGTCTATAGGATCTCTGATGAGGAAGTAGAGGACTTGCTAGAGGAGATGGGTAATAATAATTGTCTTTGGATGTCAGACAGAAGCAGACATTACTCAACTTTTTGCGATCAAAAGGAACGATTCAGTGACAACAATATATATAATAGTCTTATTGAATAATCTACGATTCCTTTCTCTCCAATGTTATAAACTGCACAATTAAGGCTAAAACTAAGGCAAACTCTATCTTTCCCCCAAAGAGTTGAATTTATGATCATCCCACACCAATATTATGTTTTAATTTTATTCTTTACATAATCGATTAAGAGTTTGTTACATGTTGGCCTAAATAGAGGAGGTAAAGCTACATTTGAAGTAGAAATGGTTTCTCCATTTAACCTTATTGCCATATAACTCACATATCTTGTCATTATAACCCACTATCTTGTCCTTCTTTTTTAGTATTCTTCTAGCTATAAGCCACGTAATGAAAGAGGCTATAGGTTTTAAGGACCCTTTTCACACAATATTATACTAAGGAATGAGAGGATTAGGAAGGTTTAGTCCTCTTATGCACAAGTTTTGAGTAGTCTTCGTTGCTACTTAAAGACCAAACAAGTTTGCCTAAAGTGCATAGATTAGGCTGATATCTAGGAAAGTAACTTCGGAGCCTATTAGCACCCCTACCTTGAAAATTCCAAGTATAATGATCAATTACATTGCTAACTCTTAAATGAAGAGGTATCCTTGAATAAAGTGAAGAGATATCTTCCCTGAGGTAAAGAGGACTTAGAGAGCTCCAATTATTATACTAGAACCACGCACCTACTCCATTTCCTATCTAAAATTTGATGAATGGATAGACATTGAGCTTATTTCTCAGGATCTGGGTAAAGTGCTAGGGAAATTCTTTTCTTTTAGAGATTTGCCATAGCCTGGTTTCCCTGAGATAGTATTCATTAATCCATTTACTCTAAGTGATTCCTTATCCTTGAACAATCTCCAAGTTCTTTTGGTTATTTGCATAGATTGAAAGGTGTCAATTGATGTGAGACCTAGCCTCACTTCTTTCTTCTTGCAACAAACCTACTCCCACTTGATTTTGGCACCCTTAGCATTGTCAATCTTACCTGACTAGGAGAAATTTTTTATGCATTTTTTGATCTCATTTATAATTCTTTTGGGAAGTATAAGATGAGAACTCTAGTGTGTGGACATTGTTCAATATAGATATGATTAGCAAAACTCTACCTGCTTGAGACAAAGCTTTGTTTTGTTAACAATTGATAATTTTCTTATGTTTTTCCAGTATCTTCAAACAATCCTAAAATTTCAGTTTTTTTGGGCTGAAGTGGGAAGCCC
>JANZLX010000009.1:7495932-7507806 GCA_025531955.1 Erythroxylum orinocense | reverse complement strand
GAGAGCCCTGCGACGGAACCATTAATCTCACCAAAGACGCTTTCTCCAAAATCGCTAGTACTGATGCTGGCAAAGTTGTGGTTGACTATAGTTTCATATGAGTAAGTCCAATTGCCTCTATCCATAGCTAGTGATGTGAAGTTAAGTTACAACTTCTGAAGTGGGCATAATGAACACTTTTCCTCTTTTATGGCGTCAGTTTGCGGGTTGATGAAACGTGAAGATTCAACACGCTAGCTGCTGAAGTCATGTTCTATGAACCCTGTACGTGAAAGTACCAATAAATGGGGGGAATGAAGTAGTTATGTATTTGAGATTATTATGTAATTGAGATTACCTTGGAATGCATGTTTTATGTACTCAAATTGCATGATCTGAGTCGAACAGAAAAAGAAAAACGAGGGTTAAAAACCATAAGATCTTAATTGAAAGAAGCTACTACTTTTATCTAATTTATATCAAAAGATAAGCATTAAAAAATAATTTAAAAATATATAAGTTAAGCTTAACTTTAACCATATTCTTTTTTAAATTTTCAAGCTCTAGCCGACTTTGATTAAACACAAATTATTTTAACTTTAACTTGTAAAGATAACTTTTTAATTTTTCTAAAAATGATAAAATTATTTAATTAAAATAAAATATTCTTACAATATTATACACAAAATAATAATCATAATTCATAACTAATTTAATTAAGCAAATAAATTTGAACTAATTTAAAATGATTATTGCATGACAATAACGTATTAAAATATTGCAACAGACAGGCCTCAGAATGAGATGCAATCATCCAGATTTTACGACAATTATCATCACAACAATTAGAAGAATTAATGCCTATAGAATAGATCGTAGAATACGGAAATGATTTTCATATTATTCATTAACGCCCCATTCATATTATCGTTCTTTCAATTTTGAAAAATTTGAAGGATGAAACATAAATTCATACTAAAATTTTCTTAATAATAAATTATTTATTAACATCGGTTCATATTAAAATTTTTCTTAAACATTTTATCTAACTTAAATCTGAGTTTAAAAGTTTTTACTTTAACTTTTAAATTTAAAATTTTGAACTTATTTTAAAAATTCAATCCTCAATTTTTATACTTAACCCGTTAAAGAGATTGGTCAATTAATAGAACCCTATTCAGGAATACTAATTGTTGAAAATAAAAATTATTGTAATGTTTAATAGCAATTTTATGAATATCGTACCGGGCTCGGTATCGAATTGAGCTCTGGAACGAAACGGTATCGGTACCGGTCAGTACCGGGTACCGTTTCGGGGGATTTTTTAAATTTATAAAATAGTCCTTAAAATTTTTAAAATTTGCAAAATAGTCTATATTAATATATTATACAGTTGTACTGTATACATTACTAGTTTATTGTTTACATCAACCATGCTTTAAAAAATCTTAATAATAAATAATAATGATAATTAATTTAAAATAACAATAATTTTTAATTATTTTACATATAAATAATAACTATGATATGTATTATATATAATAAATAAATATTATAAATTGTGAAACAAATTATATGGTTCTTTCTTTAAAATTTGAAAATGTAACTATAAAACTTTATATGAACTAAAATTTTATTAAATTACATAAAATTGCAAACTTTTAAAGATTTTTTTCCTTTTTTATCTTTTGAAATTTTATAGTGAGGTTTTCTTTTTTCTTGATTTAGTTATCATTGAAAAAGCAGTAGAAGTTGGGGCAGATAGTAGTCAGTACCCCAGTAATTGGATTTTTCATTTCCGAGAAAAGAAGCCTGGGAAGGCTTTCGTTGATGGAAAAAGAATTGATTTCATAACTGCTGATGGTAGGGTATGTTGTGTTATCTCGCTTTTTATCTATTCTACGCTGCTCTTTATCTCTCTCTCCCTGGGTCCAAATCTGGATGATAGAGAGTTGTTGGGTGTCAGGTGAAGGGTCTATCTACTAACTTTTTAAGTTTGGGAATTGCATTTCTTTGGCTTCTTTTGGGATAATTTTTGGTCGCCATTGCTTATAATCTTCATTTTTATTGCGGAATTGTTGAAAACCCGTGTTGATTCAAAGTAGGTTTCTCATGAAGGAAAGGCAGCTTGTATATGTGTGTCTGTGTGTTACAGTGTTTGCTTCTGGGGTTGTATTTTAGGCGTTTCAGTTTTGGAGCCATTTGTGTTTTCATTGCTTTGCTGCTTGTGGTTTTCTGGTTTGCGTGGATTCAATAGAAGCTTCCGTGAATCTGATAATGGGTGTGTTTCTGAGATACCGCATTTGACTGAATTTCTGTTGGATTTTTAGTGAAATGATAAGATTTAATTTGCCTATAGCTTTAGTTTCTTGTGAGCTGCGTGTGGAACCTTTTGACGGTCACTTTCTAATATTTTCTGTTAGGAACTGCATTTTGATGCTCTTCAGTGGAATTATGTGTTTATGCTCTACTTTTGGAGGTGCAATTTATATTTTAGCTTGAATACTAAATTTGTGGGGGACAAATGACATGAATTACAGGGTTAGGCTTTTCAACCGCTTTTGTTATTTCTTGTGTTAATTCCTTTCATGAATTTCTTTGATCATGTGCTTTTTGTGTGGGAGTTACTTTGCTTGGGTGGGCTGGTGGAAACTCTAATCTTTTACCGTACTGGACTTTGGACTGTTTTATGCTAAGAGATACAACATTTCTGGTTGAGGTTCAGGCAGATAGCTAACATACAGTTGAGAAATGTTCAACCGTACAACGTGAGCTGTGATTTCTAAACTCTTCCTAGAGTTTGTAATCAGTAACTTTTAGGCTACATCTTTTCAATGCTAAATGATTGTCTCAACATCATAGACTTCAATGCTTCTTGATGAAATAGACACGATGTGGCTTTGGGTTACAAATAGACATGGGATGGATATCAAGTGAGTTGACTTGTCCCTAATCAGTCTTCGTAGTTAGACCCAAATTTCTATTCTCTTTATCACCTTTAGTTTGGTTGACGCTCTTTGATTTACAAAGTACTTGTATTTAACATTCTTTTATCTAATTATTTTTCCTTTTGAATGATTGTTTTTTGCAGTATAAGGAAGCCATTCTAATGTATTTGATTTTGCTTAGAAAGAAAAATGCTTAAGTAGAACCTGAATTAATGGACTCTGTGATTCATGCTACCAAAGATGGTGACTGGAGTAGGCTTCAGGGTTTGATAGGTGCAGAGACGACAATTATTAGTGCTGACGAAGTAGAAATCGAATCCGATAAGGAAGAGGAGGTACTATAACTATTAGTTCATCTGGTTGTCATTGCTTAACTAAAAGCAACTTTAATGCCCGTTGGTATCTTCTATTTGTAATGATGCCTATGTTGTGGTTGTCTGAAGCTACTGCTTCCTTTTTATATCTGAAGAAGATGATGAATAAGGCTTTCGGTGAAGATTTTTGAAAAACGGACCAATGGCGTGTGCTTCTCACGTGGTCACTTATTCTTCAGCCTTTATCTGCGTATTGCATTGTGTTCAGTTGTGTTTTGGTAGTTTGCTTCAGATGGTGTTGTATACGACAGCACCTTGACCAATGTACATCTATCTTCTGCCTTTGTGGTTTTGACTGATGATAGCTCTGTTTTGTCTTTGACCTGCGTAGCAAGTTGATTACTGCTGCGTTTTTTGTTAACATCTTGTGCTTGTGTAATCAACGAAAAATGGCAGTGCTTTAATTCCCTTTATGTCTATCTTTAATGAATCACGTGGAATTGTCTGATGCAAGTCAATGTTTGCTTCTGAAACTCAAACCTTCGAGAGCCTCTCTTGTCTCCTTCAACATTTTACATACAGATTTTTTAGTCTCTTCATGCTTTCATTGCTTCTGTATGTGGATTGATGGAATTAGCGATTTTTCTTACAGCCTGCAAATACAGATTCAGGATATATTTATATATACCTATTCCTTGTTGACTAATTTGTTTCAGGATTCTCAAGAGCATATTGAAATTGCAACTAACATGGTTTGATGGACTGATTAATAAAGACATAGAGATCAGCAATGAAGTTTATGTTATTTGAAGTTTTAATTTTGATCGTCAGGTTAGTGGGATGTTAGCCTTTATGATTTTAGCTTCAATATCAGAATTTGGGCTATGACATTCCTCCAAATTCGATTGGAATGAAATCAACTTATTCAAGCATATGTATCATTTTGAAGTTGTATTCTCTGCTTGTCATGTCCATGGTCAGAAGACTCTAAAAGTCATAGCATTGACTAAGTCCTTGAATCCTTTTCCAATCTCGGATATTAGTAAATTGAATGCTTATCATGTTGCCGAGAGCATCCATTCATCTGGAGCTTCACATCCCATTTGTGATAACTAAGTTAATACATAGCCTTTTACTTGTTTTTTCTGCTCATCAGCTTTTTATACTCACATCAGTTCATCTAAATTAATCTCGCTTTTTATGGCATCTTTTTGAATAGGAGCTGCGCAAGCTGGTCTGATGAGTGCATTCAGTTGAAGAGTGTAGGGTTAATGCTGAGGATAACGAGCAAGAAATGGAAAAGGCTACAATGGTCTTGGCAGTGAGATGATAGATGAACCTTTAGTGAAGTTGTTAGAGAGGGGGATCTCTTCTTCAATCATGTCACGACCGTAAAGGACTACCAAGACTCTTGGTAGTCTAATAGATGAACTTTCAGATTAATTAGTGTATTCATTAATGTATTATGACATATTTGCGAATTGCAATTAGTGTATTTTGATATTAATCAGTGTATTATGATATGTTTACGAATTGCAATTAAATAATACATTGTTTGCAAGCATGAAATTCTTGTGATATATTAATAATTATTAAAATTAATGATATACTAAAAAAATTGAAGAATTGTTAAATAAATAAAATTCATAAATAATATTGAATAGTTATTAAACAAAAAAGATTTAAAAAATTGTATTTTAAAAATAATTATTAAAATTAAAAATTATTAAATTAATATGATTATTAAAAATTATTAAATTAATATGATTATTAAAAATTATTAAAATTAAAATTAAAAATTATTAAATTAAATTAAAAATTATTAAATGGGAAAAATAATTAATAATAATAATAATAACGTCACGGAAGACATTCTGTGACGTTTCTAAAAATGTCGCGGAAAACATTTCGCAATGTTTCTAAAAAAATGTCGCAGATTCCTTTACATTCTGCGACGTTTTAAAAACGTCACGGAATGTTAGAGATTCTGTGACGTTTTTTAAAAACGTCGCTGATTGCCCAAACTTTCAATGACGTTTTTATAAACGTCGCAAAATGTCAGTATTTTTTGTGACGTTTTACATAAAACGTCGCATAAATCTTTTATCTACATCACATTTCATGACGTTTTTTGTGACGTTTTCTTAAACGTCGCAGAATGTTCTACCACGTTTTTGGACATTTTGTGACGTTTTAAAAAAGTCGCAAAATGCCTTTTTTTTGTAGTGACATAAGATGTAATTGATAAGAATATTATCTACTTAATTCAAATTGAGTTGGTTTTTGAGTGATTCGAGATCAACTTAGTTTGAATAGGATCCTAGCATATTAGGAAATTATTTAATAATTTTTCAATTTAATAATGAGAACTATTATTTTAAATAAAATAGTATGAGTAACCAAATATTTAATAAAGTCCTTATTTTATTCTTAGGCTTAAACAAATACTTGCTCTTTTTATGTTTGACTCATATGATGAATATATATAACTTAATTCCATCACTCTAGAGATTGTCTAAAGCACATCTATCGTTTTATAATATAGGACTTTGGGTACTAAGTGTCAATCCCACAAAGACTATAAGTACTATTAATAACGATTCATATTATTTAACCAACAATTGAGGTGATATTAATAAATCAGATTTAAAATAAAAGAAATAAACTACAATTAAGCCAATACAATCAGATAAAATAAAATGGAAAAGGAATAAAAAATAAACCAATAAATAAATGGTACCTAGAATTCTCACATAAAACTTGTCACGTAATTATGATTGCACTAATCAATTTAACTAAAGTTCATTAGACTATAGAAATTTCTCAATTATGCTAATATTTTTCTTAAGACTATCAATACCTAATTCTAGGTTGATTAATTGAAATATCTTTCTAATTAAAACTCCTAATATCACATTAATTATTTTATAAATTTCACTATTAGATTTAACTTTAGCATGAAATATTTATATCAACTTATATTTAAGTTTGCATTCAACACCTTTCAATTATATTATATCTATTCATACTTTAGATTTCTCAATCTCAATTGCATGAAATCATACATGAATCAACATGTCGAAAAAATTAATTAAAGAATAAATAAGAACACATAATTGAATCTTAATGAAATGAAAATGTGGTTTAGTATACTCATAATGAACAAATAAAGGAAATAATCAACGTAATATTAGTTTAGCATAGCTAATCCTTTACTAACTATCAAGACAAAATAAGATAGAAAAATACACGAAAAATCAAAGATAAAAAATATCACATCAAACATTCTGAGACTTCTAGATAATCTGAGAGACTTCTAGATAATCTACTTATGATTCACCTCTATCTAGAGATTTGTCATTATGATGGGAGTGTATGGGTATCGAGTGTCTTAGAGTGTTTCCTTTATAGTAGTTGGTGCATCCAGTTATTAAGTTGCTAATGATGTAGCAACTCTCATTAGTGGAGGTGGTACTATGACACCTAAATGTCTTATGATTAGTATAAGCACCTCCTCCATCCATTGATCTTATGCCTCCAACTGCTCTACTCACTTTGCCAGATCTCATTTTCCCTCTCTAATGGGACATTGCACTCTTAGAATCTTCCTTATATCTCTCTCTAACTAGGCTATCTTTAGTTAATCATAATGTGGGGGTGTGGAAGGCTTGCTAGGAGTGCCTGTTATTTGAGGATATGTCCTAATGCTCAGGTACTATTGGAGGCTATTATGGGGGATCCTGCCTAGGCTATTGCTCTGGTATATCAGGGCAACCCCTCTTCGTCTCTATCTATAGCTACAAACTCCTGAGCTACCATTAGAATATAAATGGTCCCTGCTAACCTAGCCTCCTTTAAACTATCCTCATTGCTCTTGGTGTCTCGAGGCTTATAGGAACTATATGCCATGCCAATGTCATCTCGAATAACCACTCTTGTAGTCATATGCCTCAAACTAATCTAGTTATGTATAGGCCCATGCAATAGTTTCATAACCTAATGTTTGAAGAACTAAGCAAAGGCATATCAAAGGTGGATAGGGACCTCTCTATCATGCTATAAAGGTAGAACATGTCTGCCTTCCCCAACACTTTGGTATTGTCTCCTCTCCTACTGATTGTGTGGCTAATTAACATATACGTGTATCTCACTGTAGGAGATATCACTTTGAACCTTGTCAGATTGTAAGATCACTAGTAGGTAATGTTCACCTTCTTACTAAATCTTATTGGGGAACACATCAGTAATGCAACATACTACTCAATTGTGACATACTCCTCCATGTAAAGGCCCATATAAAGTGAAAACTTGGTATAGATCATAGTATACATTTCTTTAAGCACTCAACTCTACAGTGTGTTATCAACATCCTAGGTGTAATGTTGCTTCTCTATAGTAAAGGTGGTGAGGAACTACATAGTCAACTCTCTATAAGCAGGTTCATCAATCAGAAAGAAGTTATCCCATCTACCAATACTAATCAACTCTCAGACCTCCTGAGTAAGTCGGATATAATCAAGCAATGACTAAAGTAAGTCGGATATAATCAAGCAATGACTAATTGATGCTAAAAGGTTTAGACCTTAATCCCTTGAGCCATATAATGTAATTCGGTGTTATAAAATGTAAGTTGTGCAAGCTTTGTCTGTCGGGGTGGTTATTGCAAATTAACCTTACCCTTTTGCTTCTTCCTTGTAATGTGGTATATTTTCTCTCTTTTTCATTATCCCCTGAAATATGAAAATAAATATAATTTGCTAAAACAGAGGAAATAATATACGTTAAGTAAACCATGACAAACGAACACCAAATTATAATCCCACAATCAATTAGTTATGGATTAATAACAAATGCAAAATTAAATTAAATTAATCTATAAATTTTAGAATAATGGCATTAACAACCTAAAAACAAACAAATAGCACTACCTAATCTCAATTAATTAAAAAACTTGCAATTATTATATATAAACACCTTAATTAAATCAACTAAACAATAACAAAAATAAAATTACCGAAGTATTACATAATTAAACAGCATAAAAGTCTAATAAAAGTGTAAAACATGCAAAACATAACTAATTAGAAATATGAGTTCATAAAAATATCAATTAATAGGACTAAGGGATTTAAATTAGAAGAATAAATCCAAAATAGCTAAAATTTCACTAGAAAATTCAAATTCACTATGCAACATAGCCTAAAAATATCAATTATTCCCTTAAAACCTTTCCAATCACATGGGTAATCCCAAAAAAACTCCATAACACCAAAAACATGGATTCTTGCTCCTAATTTCCCTAAATGATTCAACAACCAAAGAAAATTGGAATAAAACATAAAAACACCAAATTGCAGATAGAATTGTTAACTTTATTAAAGCATGCATCTATACTAAAAATGTGCAGCATTCCCTTTCTAAGGATATGAAGAGAACTTGGTGCTTTTAGTTCAACTTAGCAATTTCGCAAAGGCATATGTCTTTTTTTCCTTTTAGTTACTTCCATAGCTTTGTAAAATGAAAGTATCTCTCTATATGAGAGTAGGCAATAGCCTAGAACTCATTGTAATGTTGATTTAGTTTTATCTATAGTTAAATCATTATTCATTTTTTAAAAAAAGCATAAAACACACTTTAACTTGATGAATTTTATAGAGAAATAGGTTAGAGAATGGTTTCCACACAAGGAAGGAGTGGATGAGCATCGTCAAAAGGAGAAAAATAAGAAAGAAAGTAAAAAAAGGGGGGGGGGATTTTAGGTGACAAGGTGCGATTTAAAGAAGATTTTACTTAACACAGTGCAACACGACTATATAATTTCCCCATGTTAAAAAAATTAGGGTAATCTTTAATGACCACAGGTGTATTGGGTTGTAACATTGGCATGTAGGGCTTTTTCATGGGCATGTATCTCAAACATGTTATAAAAAATATTAACATGGGTTAGAATATGGACATGTATCTAGATCATGTTAAAAAATATGATGATAACTTCACAAGCGTGTTGATATTAAAATTAAAATGTCTAAAATCTATTTTTAACCACTTATATGAGTTTACTAGTGGGTATGTAACTTTCTATAGCTTTTGGAAAAACAGTAGGACAGAGAGAAAGAATCATCATAGTCTCCCACACGGGTGTGTTAGTGGTTATATGTATTACTGTTTCTCAAATAACTTACCTAGTTTTGTCAATATAGGCATGCTTATTAGTCTGTATGTGACTTATAGGAATTTTCCAACAACAAAGTCTGTAACACGAGCATATTAATGGGTGTGTAACTATCTGTAACTTTTTAACTTATCCATATTTTTCATTTTTTATCACCTACCAATCAACACATATACCTAAAGCATAAAAGACTAAAATGTCACCTATATTACTATAAAACAAGTTTAACATAGATATAAGTTAAAGTACATAAAACTAAAACCTAAAAACATAGAATACAACTAATTGAATTTTTTTAAAAAAACTTAGATTACCTCCCAAAGAGCACTTGTTTAATGTTATTAGATTGATGTTCCTACTTCAACTTACTCCATCATAATTTCAAACATTAAACTCTTCTATAAAGTGCTTGCCAAAATCCCTTCTAAGGTAATACTTCAACTGTTGTTCATTTACATTAAATGTACCTTTTTTGGATAGGTTACTTGTACAGTGTCATAATGAAAGACTCTTGACTAGGAATGGTCTAAATCATCTATACCTTAACTTGCTTAGAAAACATTTAAGTTTGAATTTATACAAGAGAACTTGATCTTCCTCCTTAAATTTCGTAGCTTGCTTAATCCTTCCATCATGATACCTTTTGGATCTTTCCTTACACAACTTTGAATTTTCATAAGCAATCATATGCCATTCTTTAAGTTCATTCACTTGGAATCAGCTTTTCTCACATATAAGATTGAGATTAAAATTAATAAACTTAATTATACAATATGTTTTATGTTCAAGCTCAGCAGGAAAATGACATGCTTTACCATACACTAACCTATAATTAGTGCAATCACTTTGAGGAGTGGTAGGAAGCTTAAGAACTAAAAGAAGACCACACAAAGGATGGATAGTGAAGAAGAAATTGAGAACGAGTTTGAATACCAAAAGGATGCCTCATCTAGCTCAAAGGAAAATGTCAAATCCCCAATTCTTGTTAAGAATAACCCTCCACCTTTCCTTATCGTATTAGCAAAGTCAGATAAGGAAAACAATGATAAGGAGAACTGGGAAACATTTTAGAAAGTGAACATACCATTGCTGGATGCAATCAAATAGGTACTAAGGTATGTAAAATTCCTCAAAGAAATATGCACCAATAAGAGAAATTTGAAAGGTAATGAAATGATCAGGATGAGTGAAAATGTTTATACAGTCTTACAAAGGAGACTACCTCCTAAGTGTAAGGATCCAGGCATGTTCACAATTTCTTATAAAATTGGTAACACTACAATTAAACAAGCCATTTTACATTTAGGATCATCAATTAATATTATTCCTTGGTCCCTTTATGCTTCTTGAAATCTATGCTCTTTGAAAGAAAATATTGTTATCATACAGTTGGCTAATTACTTAATGCCTACCTAGATGGATTGAATGATGATATACTTGTGCAGGTGAATAAACTAATATTTCCTATAGATTTTTATCTGGTGGATATAGATGATGACATTTCCCCTAATTCAACACCAATCTTATTAGGGAAACCTTTTGTTTACACGAACCAAACTAAGATAGATGTTCGTTAAGGTAGCCTTATAATGGAATTTGATGGGAAAGTTATTCATTTCAATATTTTCAATGTCAAGAAATAACCTCAAGATGGCCATTATATTTTTGCGATTAATGTAATTAACCTTTCAATATAAGAAGATTGTAAGCAAAAGTGAACAAATAAATTGGAAGTAGCTTTAATTAAGGAGAAGACCAAAGCTTTCTATATTTTGAGAAATAGCTTTGTTATTGGTCAAAAAGTGCTTCTTTATTGTTATAGATATAAACTATTTCCACGTAAGTTACATCCTTATTAAGATGATTGTTTTATGATTACTAATGTTTCTCCCTATGGCATAGTAGAGATTAAGAGTTTGAAAGCAGGGAAGATACTAAAGGTGAGTGGTCGTTGACTTAAGCCTTACCTTAAAGAATTTCAAGTGGAGAATGCATAATTTATGATCACTTCAGATCAAAATTTTATCATGTGATAAGAAAAACATGGAGGCACACTAATGATAAAAAACAAAGGCACTACTTAGGATGCAACTCAAGAAGAGTTTGTTCCTTTTCCTTTACATTTTCCCAATTGTTGTTTTTGTTGAATTCTCCATTACTTACATTTAATGTTACATTGGTGACAATGTAAATTTTAACTATGGGGAAGGAGATCTTGTTCATTATGTGTTTTAAGTTTGCTTTTTATATGTTTAAGTTCATTTTACATGTTTAAAAAACAAAAATTTTATCTTTTTTTGTTGGACCCCGTTTCCGAAGCCCAACGTCCTAAGACATGAGCCTTGTGCTAAAAACCCTGAAGGGTCACTTGCTGTCAAATTACTTTGGTGGTGAGCGTACACTAGTCAAACCTCAAAATCATAAGTTGACTTCTTCATAGAAATTGTAACTTTAAGCCTCT
>JANZLX010000009.1:7412870-7435388 GCA_025531955.1 Erythroxylum orinocense | reverse complement strand
TTGTTCAAGAAGAGAAAAAGGTAGAGGAAGAGAAGAGCTTCCCTTTGAGCTAAGGATCCCTTCATTTGGTGAAGAATTAAGGTAAGATCATTTTGAAACTCTTGAGTTTTTGAAAGGATTTTAGTTCATGAACTTTAGAAAATGTTTGGGTGTAAGTATTTTAAAACCAATTTTAGTAATTATGCTTCGTGAGATTTTCAGTTGAAAACCCTATTGAGTAGGATTTTTTTTATTGTATAAAGGGATCAAAAGAGACAAGAGGAACAAGAGAATAAGCATTTTGAGCAAGTCAAGTCTTTAAGCAAGGAAATCAAGGTAGGTACCTGTTTATAATAGAATCAATAAGCCACTATTGTTTTTTTTTAAATCAAAGAAAATCACTGATTTTAATTGCATCATAAGTGTTGCATCTATTGTTATAAATGATTTGAGAAATCTTTTTATGTTCGAAATATAAACTTTTCGATGAATTTCAAAATAAAGATGGAAATGCATTGAAACATTTTATATTTATGCCTTGAAAAATGTCATGGCATTTTGTATAAATGAAAAGAACATGAAAGTATGAGTATTTGATAAAATGATTTTGAACATGATTATGTGCTTCTGTTTGGGCGAGAGTGGAACTATTCTGTTCGTCATGTGCACGTTCACAAGAGCTTTCTCGCGGTTGTCCGCTTGTGGCATATGAGCTCTGATTTGGACTCATTTTGTTCATAGGGTAAACTTCGATTTTCTCATTCTATTCTATGGAACCCTCAAGCCATTTATTGTGCATTGCATCTGTAAATTGTCAAGTTGATGCATTCAAGTTTTGTACGTTGTGAATTTTGACTGCATGATAAGAATTTTGAAAAGCAAATATTTTTACGACACAATAAGATATTTTCTAAGACAAATAAAATGTTATCAAGGCTTTTACTTATTCATTTGTTATAAACTGTTACTCACAAACTGTCAAGCTCACCTCCCTCTGTGTTCCATCCTCAGGTTTTACTACGCATTTGCGCAGAATTACTCTGATAGTCCTATTTTAAGGTTGAGTTATCATTACCACTATCTTACATGACACCCAGTGATAAAAAGAAAATTTTGAAATAGAATGTTACGTCAGTAATATTAACAAAGAACTTACTATTGAGTTATTTTTGTAAAAAGTTAAATTTTAAACAATTTAATGTCACATTTTAAAGTTTAGACTAATATTACAAAATTGAGTAAAATTGGAGTGTTTTTTCACAATTAACCTTTTAATAAATAAGAATCATATGAATCTTATTTTAAAATAATAATAGATATTTAATTAAAAATATTTATAATTTTAATTGAAATTATAATTTAATTTTAATTAAAGTACGCTGCAAGAAAGCTATCATTTTTTACTTAATCCTCTCTATAACAATTGCAAGATTCTCTTAACATATTCTATGGATGCTATTAGAAGTTGGGCATTTGTATGGCTACAATAGTTGGGATCACATCTATAAGCACGTCAATTTTAAGGCGGCCTGACTTTAGCATAAGTTGACGGGGCCACAAGTGAGTCACTAATCAAAATAATTCTATTCGATCGGGCCATAGCCGTAAGACACGCTCGCTTGTAGCTCGACCGGAACAACAAAAACGCTATTTTGTAATTAAAAAATAAATAAAGATGAGCGAGTCGAGCCACATGTCGGTCAATCAATGGATGGGTCAAGCTAGGCTAGCCAGCTCCAGCCTCCCAACCTAGGCCCAGACCACCTACTGACATTGGGATGAGGTGAAGACGACTAGATTTAAGTATATATGCGTATCTGTAGGCAGTAGATACGTACAGAATAATGAAGAATTATACAGTTTCGGTGACGAGTAAATGTCTGATAATTATCATTAATATCTAATTTTATATGAGACATTTGAATTAGGTTTTTCTTATATTATCAACGTAAAATTAAATCATTACTAAAAACCTAATTAACCCTATAAACGAAAACCAGAATGATAAAGCTTTAGGTATATCTATCGGTTTCTCACCTTCCATCTTCCATTCATTTCCAATCTTCTAATCCTCCGTCGCGGGCTGTCTTATTTCTCACCGTATTCCACCATGGTTAGTCCTTTTTTGATCTCCACTCGTTTCAAGCTTAATTAACGATTTCAGGATCTAAAAAGCCTTTGCGTTCGCAGTCTATGAGAGCAGGAGCTGGATTAGGAGGAGGAGGAGGAGGAGGAGGCAGAGACCGATCTCGAAGAGATCTTCCGTCGTCTCGCTTCGAAGAAGGCGGAGTTAGCTCGAAGCGAGGAAATAATCCGCCGTCGAGACATCTGTGGATTGGCAATTTGTCTCATAGCTTATCGGAGAACGATCTCACCGATCAGTTTATCCGTTTCGGAGAGCTTGATAGCGTTGCTTTTCAGGCCGGACGGAGCTATGCTTTTATAAACTTTATGAACCATGAGGATGCTATTGACGCCATGAAGGCTCTCCAAGGTTTTCCTCTCGCCGGCAACCCGCTTAGGATTGAGTTTGCAAAGGCGGTTAGTGATGCCTCTCTTTTGTCTGTTATTATATGGGATTTGTGTGTACATGTATATTCTTTCTTGAATTCAATTCAGTTGATTGCTTTGGAGCAATAATTGCAGCTTCTTTATACAACGGCAAAGGAAGAAGCTGAGCTATTCTATCATACTAATCCAGGAAAGATATTAAAAAGTAAAGAAATTCATTGGCTTAATTACTTCAAGAAGGAAAAACAGCCCTACTACACGTTTGATAAAATTAATTAGAAAGAAATAATTAAAAATTGATTCACAGACGGATGTTGAATACATATAGTAGTACATGGTCCATGACTAGAAGGAAGAGCTTAGCATCAATTTTATTAGCAATTCAGTTGCAGGACTATATTTTGGATCTCTAAAAGCATTATACCCAGACAAATGTTAGTCCATACGTTTATAATACACCTACTTGGACTTGAACCTGACTAGTAGACTGGGATGTACTCTTAGGTCTTGCCATCAGGCCAGATCCCTAATGTTTTATGCGCCCATAAATCAACATACCATAAACAAGGTTCTCGCACGGTACTACGAGCTGCATAATGATTTATCTTTAATTACTGTGTTTCCAGCTAGTTTAAGTTTCGTATCAATAATGGAAAAGACTAGTAGTTCATCTGCAGGTTCCAAATTTCCTTTTTGAGTTTTGAATTGCATCTAAAACTTTGAAGTTCCTTCATTCGAGGCTCTTATCTTGGACCTAAACGTATTATGTGGTTTGAGAACCTAAAACAATGAGGTATCCAAGAAAGCAATAAACACCATATAAACTGAGGCCTTCTAACTTATCCAGGTACTTGAGAATTTGAATGCATTAGGTTTAATGACTAACAGCTATGTAATCAAGTTATCTAAAGTGCCTTTCAGCCACTCAAATTTCAAAAGATTACAGCCCACTTTACAGATTTAAGAGAATAGGAGAACCATGTGGCTCAAGTACAGGGGTTCCTTTTCCTGCCCATATTACCATCTTCTAGTCTGCATGTTAAAATTTGTTTACAATATTCACTGAATAACTACAAGTGGTAGATGTGAGGCTTCCTTAAATTATCGATCTTTCTTGTAACGTGCATGTTAAAATTTGTTTACCCAGATAATAACAAAAGGTTGTTCATTATTCACTAAGTTCAAGTTTTAACCAAGTGGTAATATATATATATATATACTAAATTTATGATTGCTTCTAAACAATTTGAGTCTGCAGCATCCGAAACCATTGGCAGAATTGAGTTCAATGGTTAACTTCTACTGGATTTTTCCATTGTTAAAGATGGTGACTGCAATATCTAAATCTAGCTTTTTCTTTATTATTTCTCACTGGAAGTAAACTTTTGAGCAAGAATATCACCATGATTCGCAAACGACAAGCCATATTTTTCCAGAAAAACTATCCTATGATGAGCAGAATAATATGGCAATTTATCATCGGCAAGTCTTTAAGGCCAAGCAAACAACAAATACAAAAGAAAAAATATCTCACCTTGCAGGGACTGGTACCATGAGCATAATGTTTTGACCAACATCTACCCCTAATTCAACTCAACCTAAATGACCTAGAGGAAGACCTTGAAAGTAAACATTTATTGCAGTAGGATTGTGGAGTGATAAGGAATCTCATGAATTGTAAATATTTTCCAGAAATGATTCATGAAGATACAATGTTTCTTTCCAGATCACTCACTTTCCTTTGTAATGTATCTTACAGAAGCTTGATTGACAATATCATTATGTTTCTCACTACTCATCTAAATCTGTAAGATAAGATGGCATGAAAAACGTTTGAACAGAGAAAAACTTGAGACTTGATAATTACAAGAAGACAGTGCAAATTGGTTTAGCAACCTTGATATACACAGTGAAGTAACTCATTCAGATGAAAAGTCTCAGACCCAGATATTATGCAGCTGTTATATCCTCTTCGTTTTTTTCTTAATGGTTATTTGCAACATTCAAATGCACGAAAACGAATTAAATATTAATCATGCTTACAAAATCGAATGGCAACTTCAACATATATGACAAATGGTCTCTGCTAAAGCTGATTATTTCACTTGTTCAGAATCTTGTAGAGGTCCCAGTTTCATGATTCTGGTAATTTCCCAGCTGGATGATAATCATGGTGGGAGTGAATTTCGGTTATTTATGAGTGCTTAAATCAATGTTCTATCCATGGTTAATTTCATTTATAACTTTCACTATTATCTTTCAGATTACAACAGAAAGATTGAACTAGTACTTGCTAAAACCAACAGTATTTTCATTTTGCAGCTTGGAAATTTAGCTAGTTGGTTAACTGAAAAATAATTAATTTCTGGTAAACTGCTAAAAGAAGAAGAGAAAAGGAAAAGAAAGCAGTTGTATACTCTTTGTGAACTTATACCCTTTCATGAACATTTTTTAGATGTAAGATAACTTGAGTGATTACTTGATTTGTGTTATAGTTTTTAAAACTTAAAAATGTATGGAATTTGATTCTCCGGTTATCAAATGTTGGAGACAAGAGGGTGCAAATATGGTGAGAACTCAATCCAAATTTCCATGAAAAATGGGATTCACATACTAATCGAATATTTCTTGTAAATTTATGCAAAATATAAAATTACGTCGTTAATGTTTTGTTTGTAAGAAGTCAAACTCTGGTATTTTTTGGTTATGATGCTTCATCCTGTTTTGAAAGAATAATACCTATGTGGTTTTAAAGCATATATATAGGATAATTCATTTGACTGGATTGTTATGCAGTTGGGATTGGAGCAGTTTAAGATATTGGAACATGAGCTACCAATTATGTAATTTACATGATGCAGATTGAGAAGATTCCTTACATTTGAGAAAGTTCAACTTTAGAGTTTGTAGAAATAGTAACAGTTTTATTTACAGTTCTAAATCTTAAGTGCTTTATGCCCATTATTCAAGGTGCAAACTCCCCAGTTATGCATGGAATGATGCCTAGCTCAATGACCACTTGATGTGCATTGAAGCATTGTCATCTTTAAATTCTAAGTTGTTTTCAAACAGAAAACCAGAATACATTTGGCTTTTTAAAGCAATGTTTGGTTGTCAGTCATCTTGATGACATTCTTCTCTCAGGATAAGTCAACACCATCACGTGGTGAAGATTATGTGCAACGGGGAGATGAGCAAAGATCTACATTGAGAGGATCTCCCTTCTCTCAAAGAGACTTTAGAATGCATGATGCTAGTCCTGATTCCTTTTACCCAGACAAATCCAAGATGAGTGAAAGAAGTACAGAACCTAGTGAAGTCTTATGGATAGGCTTTCCTGCTTTACTGAAAGTTGATGAAATGATATTACGAAAAGCTTTTTCACCATTTGGTGAGATTGAGAAGATTACTGTATTTCCGGGTCGTAGTTATGCTTTTGTTCGATTTAGAAGTGTATTGGTCGCTTGCCGAGCCAAAGAAACTCTTCAGGGTAAATTGTTTGGTAACCCTCGCGTGCATATTTGTTTTGCAAAGAATGAAGCTGGGTCATCCAGTAGTGGAAGGACAACATGCTCTCCATATCTTAAACCAAATGGTCGACCTGGAGGTTCTGAGACCTTTCAACAGGATAGGAGTTTTGGAGACTCAAATGCAGATCCAGGCCTCAGGTATCATTTGATGAACTTAGATGCTGGAGAATCTGACATATATGGTTTTAACAGGAAGGATACGATGTACCCTGCTGGGGGTGATACATTTGATGACTGGAGGTTTGAAGAAGAACTAGGACCACCACCAGATGTGTACGAACGCCATGGTAGCCCTCCAAGAAATAGTAGTGCTCATTTCCATGAATTGTCTCAGAAATTTCCAAAGAAGGATCATTTTTTGGAGGAACCATGGGACTTACCAGAAGATTCCCATCCCTTTCATGAGGCCAAAAGACTGAAGACTGGCTCCTTTCCTCCTGATAAAGAGCTACCTGAGTATGCTTTGTCCGACATAGAGCATGATAAGCAAGTTTTTCCTAGGGCATTCTCTGACTTTCCACAACCGGAGGCCTTTGATAAGAGCTATGAGACCAGATCTTTTGGTTATAATCCAGTATCTGAACGTCCAATTAATTTATCTCTCCCTCACAGGGAAAGGACTGACCGCTGGAAAGCTTCCCTTGACAACTTTCAAGTAAGTGCTGTTTCATTGCCATCAAATCCTATTGGCAGGAAAAGGCTCACTCCTGAGCCAGAACAGCCCTCTTTGAACTTGTGGAAATGGGAAGGAACCATTGCAAAGGGAGGAACTCCTGTCTGTCATGCCCGTGCCTTTCCTGTGGGAAAAGTCCTGGATATCATGTTGTAAGTGCTAAAATTGGCTTGCATTTTGTTTGCAATGATGCATCAGTTGGTTTTGGTAGCAGCTGGTTATATGCTTTTGATTAATGATTTTATGTAGTGGCAAACTGCCCCATTCCTCCCATATTCCATGTTTTTTTTAATTCCTATATTTTCTCTTTTTTCCTCTTTTTTTTTCAAAAATTTCCTCCCATGTTATTATTCCCCTAAAGCTTTGTTCTTATTAATTTGCACTCTATGAAATAGGAGGATTCATTTGCCTGAGCAGTACCGTAACAAATGTAGTATGTTAAGGCCGTAAAAACTATGGTTTCATCGGCAGTTTAGATCATGCTGGTTTTCTTCTGCTATCCCTCTGCACAAATCAAATATTGCTTGTTGTTATTAACCATATTTAGCTTAACCCTGACCCTTTGAAGCCCAACCAATGGATAAAACTATCAAAATAGATGTTTCTTAAATTATATTGCTGTTCATTGGCTGATCATTGCGCCTCTTGGTGCTTAATTCATTTTGTGAATATCCTATTTGATTAATTCTTTCCAGGTTTTACTTGATATTTATCAACTTTGATAGTTGAACGTATTAACATGATACAGTTTTTTAATAGTGCAAATCAGTTAAATTTAAGCACCAAAGGGGAAAAAATGAGGTTAAATTTCTTGTACATGTTCTGGAAGCATATACCAAACAGTTTTTTATGGTTAGATAAAACGCACTCCTACATTTACTTACAATTCCGTTTCATGACTTTTTGGCTCACCCCTTCATTGTTGTTCTTTTGGCAGTAACTGCTTAACACCTGATACTTTGCTGCAGGCCAGAATTTCTGGATTGCACAGCAAGGACTGGCTTAGACATGCTTGCGAAGCATTACTATCAAGCTGCTTCAGCTTGGGTTGTATTCTTTGTCCCAGCTAGTGATGCTGATATTGGATACTATAACGAATTTATGCATTATCTGGAGGAGAAGCAGCGTGCTGCAGTTGCTAAACTTGATGATATAACCACGTTGTTTCTAGTACCACCGTCTGATTTCTCAGAAAAAGTTTTGAAAGTACCTGGGAAACTGAGCATCTCAGGTGTTATTTTGAGATCAGAGCATCCTGGTTCAAATGTTCGGCCCCACCATATAAATGAGAAAAGGAATGCAAACCTAGTGTCCTTCCGTGGGGATTTGCAATATTCAAAGCTATCTTCATCTTCAGGAAATCTTCCTTCAGTCAGACCTTCCCATGATTTGGGAAAATCAGGAGGTGATCCACCTTATCTGGTTAATGAAGCTCTAACAGCTTCATCTGCTCCATCTCATTTTGTTGGAGACCCATATGATTCATATGAACAAAGACATGAGTATCCACTCCATCAGCACAAGTTGGGTCCCGACTGGTCTCCACATCATGCTCACGAGCCCCTTTTAGGTGACAAAAACATACCAGCCCAACAGTCTGTTGCTGATGATCCAATCACTCATAAGCGTCACTCAGCTACAATGCCAAGGGTATTGCAAGAGAACAATGCTAGTGATCGTGTAGGTAGAATGTTAAGTAACACAGAGCTTCGGAACAACCAATTCTCTGGTCAAGAAACTAAATCGTCTGTTTCTTTGTCCATGCCTATCACCAGCCTCCAACCACAACAACTTGCACAATTAGCATCGTCTCTTCTTGGGCAGCAAAGGCAATCAGGGAACAATCCAAATGCATCAGTGGCGGAGGATTTTAGGCAGAAAAATACGGTGTATCATTCTGAAAACCAATATATAATTGCACAGCATAATCAATCAGGCTCTGGCATTCTACCATCCCAGTATGGTGAAATGCAACAAATACAGCAGCAGCAACAAACTTCAAATGTGCTGCCAGTGGTGCCATCCCCAGTACAAAGAGAGCATCAAAGTGGCCAAGGTAATCAACAGATGCAAACGACTGGTACACAAGAAGAAGCAGATGTAGACCCACAAAAGCGCTTGCAAGCAACATTGCAGCTTGCAGCAGCTCTTCTTCAGCAGATCCAACAAGGGAAAGGAAATTCATAGGGGTGGAAGTTGGCTTCACCGGTATGTCTCAGCCAGTAGCAATGATTGATTGGTTATAGTTGTGGTGTTTTGTTGTCTTGTGTCTTGACACCTTCTGCAATGTAATTAGTGGTTATATTGCTATAAGTACTTTCTGACTTTTTCCTTTACAATGGTATCAAGTCAATCTTATTGATCCCATTTCTTGTCCGGCTGCACCTCTCAAATTTGGAAAGATTTCAGTTGAAATACTAGAACAACTAGCCCGTCAAAACAAAGCAAACTGGAATGTAGGTGATGTTTGTTGCTGATTTAACAACAGATTGTCACATTGAGAAATATCTGCAATTGCATAAGCCTTTTTCCTTTTATTATAAAATTTAATAATTTACATAATTCAACTGCAACATATACAGAAACTATACACCCTCACTCTCTCTAGACGTAGAAGTAATTAATAGCGTCTGTTGGGTTAGCTGCATCTCTGCAGAGAATAGATCGAGCTTCAATTACTGAACGAGGAGGCTCTAAATCTTTCTCTTGCATTGAATTTCCAAGAAGTCGCTGCATCTGGGAAGCAAATGTGTCATCCAGTATCTGAAAACAATAAAAGAAGCAGTAAGCAGTTTTGAGTTGCTGAGATTTTTTTTTGTAACAATATATATATATGTGTGTGTGTGTGTGTGTGTGTATACTCGACTTACCCCAAGAGCATAACAAGAGCCATTATACCACACTCTGTTCTCCTTCCTGTCTTCTAGGAACTTCAAAACAATCTATAAATAAAAGAATGTAAGAAATTAGAATTTCATAACATAAATGGGAACTTCTTCTTTAGTAGTAATGTCTTCTACCTGTCCCATCTTATCCCAGAATCCACGACAGGTTGCAACAAATATTCGAGTGGTGAAGACCTCCTGAAGGTTAGATATAGACTCAACCAGCTGGGAACTCAGCAACCGCATTCTTTCACGTACATCACCTTCTCCATCTTCTTCCCTTATTTCCTCCAATATTCTCTTCAACCGTGTGTTTCGATTTGCTTGCATCTGAAACAGTAAGATGATACCATCAGACACATCTTTTCCTTTATAAAATGTCAATTTACACATATATCTGCTTACATTGCTAACAAGTTTCTCCACAATTGCCTGCAAGTAGTTTTTGTATTTTGTGCGCAACAGGACTGTGATTCCATTCATATGTTCTCCGAAAGGTGATTTCTTGTCGCCCCCCACAACAGGCAGAAGATAGGAGGCCCAAGACTTTAAGATATCTTCAACTCTACAGTGTAAGATGTCAAGAATTCTCTTTATGGTGTTGAGGAAAATTCCCAGCTGGCAGAATAAAAGAAAAATATAGAGCACGATCAGATATATATGCATGCATTTGAAAAATCGTATGATGATGGTATACAATATAAAACTCACTTGATGAGGTACGGAATATATTGCCACTGATTGTCTTCTCGTCAGTTTCTGAACATGCATATTAAGCCTCTTGGGGATGCTGTCTTTCAAAGGAGTGAGTATGTCATTGTATTGTTTCTCCAGTGCTTTGATTATTGCCCTTTCGACATCAGCAACAGCCTTCCACAATGTCATAACACAGTGATTTAGAATACTAGCTTTTTACATTCATGTACAAGTATGACTACATGTGCTAGAGGGAGCAGCACTTCTGGTTCCTTACATTTTCCAGAATCAATGAATATTGAGGCCAACGTTTGATCACCACCTCGTACTCAATAAGAGATTCCCTAATTTTCTCGTACATTTCTTCAGCAAATGGAGACGTGGAATGGTTTGTTGTCACTCCAGCCCATGCTACCTGCAATAGTTAATTACATTCAAGTTTGGCTGTAAATGAAACTACTAGTAGTAGAACAATAAGAAATCAATGTTTGTTGTAAATCAATAGCCATCAACGCTTGTGGCTTCACCAAAAGATGACCAGACTTGGGATTTTAGTCTAATAAGATCTCCGTGAAGATTTGATGGACAGCAGCCTAAGATTTTGACGCTTGCATATCATGTCCATATATATATATATATATATTACCTTTTCTGCTTTGCACCACTCAAGCAAGTTAAGCTGCATATCCTGTACCCACACCATTATGTAACCGTGGAATAGGCCCCTCGAATCCACACAACCCTGCATTGGACTGAAAAGATTGGAAGATGGCATGTGAGTATTAGTTGCTTTTTCACATATTTTCTGTACGATGAAAATCACTGACTCACTTCCTTATGACTGTGCACCTATAACCCTTTTTCTAGATAAAATCAGATGAATTTTTGTTAACTTTTCCAACACAAACCTGATGTTCCATAAATCAAGATCCCGCTCAAAATCAGCAATTGCTATTAGAAGTTCAGTTACATGTGGCTTTGGGCTGGAAGGAGTCCAGGTAGATAAGAATGATCTAAGCCTATTACAAAGCTCAGTGCTATAAACAGCTGCTGCAATGTTTGACAAATCTATAGAGCTGCAAGGAGGACAAACATGAATAGTGGAATTATGTTATCAAAGCAGGACATGCTAGCATCAGTACATTAACATCTACTCAGAACTAACCAAGCAGACAATTGACTAAAACAAAGAACAGATCACTTTGAAGAAATTATAGCTGTAAATTTTAGTGGCAGGTGACAAATCATAACAGCCTGCATGCACTATAATTGCAAATTTCTCATAGACCGGTACCCTTTATATATACCTTGGCAGTATGTGTTGGTTGTGGATCTTGATGTCTGCCTGAATTTCCTTGCCAATGTTTAGACAAAGATTCTTCATTTTTAAATAGGCCGTCGAAATGGTGATGGAGTCCATTAAGAAACCTTCAGAATTGCTGGACACAAACTCATCAGTTTCCATCATGTGCTTTCGACACCTTTTCTTTGCCGCTGTCTGCCATAATAGGCCATTTGATTAAGACCTTTTGTTTTATGTTTGATGTATCGGATAAAAATACAAATGCAGCAAGAGTAGCTATGAATCTGGATGAGGGTAATGTCTCAGACTAGTTTGGTTCCTGATGGCTTTTTTTCGACTACCATTGATATGAATGTGTTCATGTGATTGGGTTGGTGTATATGTTGGTGCATGCAAGGAATGAGTTGCAAGTGGCTAAACTCTAATGAAGATTACAAACACTGACTCATGATGGTAGACAACTCTGAAATTCACAAGAATAATTGTTTCTCAACTTACCTGTAAATAGTTTCTGAGCATATTTTGTGCATCTTGGGAGAGTATATCATGAAGAAGGCTGTAGACTTTCACAGCAGAAGCTAGAGCTGGTGCTGCAGACTCTTGAATTGGACCAAAAAGGTCTGCTAACCCAGAGGGGGAGTTCTCATCCAGGGATTTGTAGTTTTCAAAAACACATGCCAAGAGACTTTCAATTTGTGTCTCACTATCTATCAATAAACTTTTCTGCAACAGATTATAGTGTCTATTAGGATTTGGGTTACAGAAAAAAAACAAAACATTTGCTTCATTCTGAGGTTAAAAAGTACCACATTGTGATTTTAGCATTGAAGAGAAATCATGCCAATCTACACCAGGTAAAACAACTAACACAAAACAGAAGAAACTACTACTTTAGGAATATCTTGACTGGAGAACCAGACTCCACAACACATATGAATGGCCACCATGCCCAATAATAAAAGCCAGAAACTATTTATTTGGGGCATCAACATGCTTGCCTTTTCGTGCCTTAAACTAACATGCTTTACTAGGCAAAACTAAAAATCGCCAAAGCTACATTCACTTAGATAGGTTCTTGCTAAAACATTAAACTGGTTATCCTCGATTTACAGATAGGAAATTAGATATCATATCATTTCAGAGGTTAACTGATAGAGCTAGGAGGCCATTAGTTTACAGTAGGCGTAAGAAGAAGTTGTCGAATTCTAGCAACACGTGAAGTTAGTTACAATTTAGTGACAGGTGTCATCTAATAATTGGGGTAGGATGGGATATATAAGGAGGGGAATATTTTGTATAGGGGATGCATGAATTTCTGGACTGTGAGTGTGTTTGGGAGGTACGGCCCCTCATATAGGCTGATTCTGGTTTTTGTGTATTGGCTTATTCTATCAAATACCATACTGAATCGGTGAGATTGTTTGAATCCATCTGATTCATTTATTCTAATAGAACAGTAACTTGGTTGAGTTCTATCACTTTTTGGCTAAAATGTTGTCAACCTAAGGCCATGTTCATCCTATTTTGTTTTGTATGATATGATGTCAATCTCTTCTTAAGAAATAGTATGATTTTGCTGCTAGCAGTAGTTAATTGAACAAATTTTGGGTATTTCATCAGGTGGAGGCCTGATCATGGTAGGTGAAGGTATTAATGATGCACCAGCTCTTGCTGCTGCAACTGTGGGAATTGTACTTGCTCAACGTGCTAGTGCAACTGCCATAGCCGTTGCGGATGTCCTATTGTTACGAAACAATATAACTGGTGTTCCATTCTGTATAGCCAAGTCTCGCCAGACAACTTCCCTGGTACTTGCTAGTTGTTTCTTGGTAGCAATTCGTTATTTTCTGAACATCAAGTTGTTGACTCACGCATAATCATACGCAGGTCAAACAAAATGTAGCTCTTGCTTTGACATCTATAATTCTGGCCTCTCTTCCATCTGTTTTGGGATTTCTTCCTTTGTGGCTCACGGTATGAAATCCACTTGATGATCTTTACCATTAACGCCATTGCTGTCCATTCTTTTGTTTGAGAAGCTCCTTATGTGTAGCAACTAAGGCATTTCTGTTTCTTCACTCCACTTTTCAAATACCCCAATTCCGTTGCCAAATTTGCAGGTTCTGTTACATGAAGGTGGTACCTTGTTGGTCTGTCTCAACTCTATACGCGGTCTGAATGAACCAACATGGTCCTGGAGGGAAGATTTATCGCATGTTGTAAAGCAACTAAAATTGAGACCAATGAGTACGAAGAAAACTGTAACAAACGAGAGTTCTAATCAGGCAGCATTTTCCTGACACTCGGTTGGTCTTTTCTTCTTTCCTCCCTCCCTCCCTCCCTCTTGTAGGAAAAGAAATTTGTTTTTTGCACGGTTCCTCGTAATCAATATCAGGGATGTGTGTACGTGATACCAAGGCATGTAATGAATTGAACCACCCTCCCAGGTTCTTCTCTTCAAGATGTAAAGAATTGCAGATTCTATCCAACAAAATAATAATGGAAATAATTGCTTGATCTCGTCTCCTAATGAAATGTGTGGTTTTCCATTTTACTTGGTCAGTAGCACTTTGGTACCCGTATGAAATTAAAAGCAGACCCCCTCTAAGTTGGTATGGCCGTGGGAGAAAACTTGTTAGTGGCTGCTTGGATCTGGATTGTCGGTACCAATGCATAAATGTAATGCTTATGGAGAACGTATCTTATGTATCACATCTATCTTTGAATCTTATGTTGTTCTCCAACTGCTAACTTCTCCATAAGCGTTACAACTATCTTACGTTGTTCTCCAACTGCTAACTACTCTTGATGCCTTACGTTAATAAGACTCTTATGATCTGTCGCTCTCATCCAAACTTGTAGGACTCTGTCAAGCCCAGCCTCTGACTAATTTGTCACAGTTGTAATATAAGATTCCCAGCTTAACGCGTAAATTAAAATGGTGACGGTTGCATTCGTTGGATGAGAACTTTACCTTCTTCCTAGTAAAACTTTTTGTCTTCCTAAATGATCGAGAAATTAAAGAAGAAAAGTAAATCCGAAATAGAAAGAGCATTGATTCGAGTTACTTGAATACAATTTGAAAGATTTTTCCTTTTCACTCGTTTTGTTTGTAACAGTTTTATTTCAAGTTTATGATTTCCTGATAAGAAACCAGAAGCTGAGACAGGGCTTTCGATATCCTTGATAAGAAACCAGGACGACTTTGCATCAGAAGTTTCTGTCCTAAAACATTCTTTACTGGCTACCATTTTCCAGTAAAACTTGGAATAACTTCCCCTTCATCATTCATCATCTCATTTTTACTTCAACGTTCACCACCACCATCCCCTCTGTACAATGACCAAAATTATTCCCAAAAAGAGCAAAAAACAAAAAAAAAAACAGAAGTTGCAGTTTTCTCTCTTCTCTCTACCCTGTTCAATTTCATCAACTCTCCCTCTTGCCGGCTCGTCATTGACTACTCAATTCGTCATTCACTACTCAATTTTACCAACCCCAATACGGTTCACCGCAATATTCCTAAACCCATCTCCGGCAGCCGCCTGATAACACATGCCCACCCCACCACTTTGCTCCGTCATATAGCTCCTCACCTCCCTCCTTATCATCTCCTGCATCACCGCCATAAACTCTGCACTAAAACCCATAACCCCCGTGCCATTCACAGGCAACTGCGCCATCGCCGGCGGCACCTTAGGCTTAGCCGCTGCTGGCGGGAATGCATTAGGAAGAGGAGCAATGGCAACCGGATTCATCGGAGATAAAAACGAAACGTTATTTGCTAGTTGAGTTGACTCCTGTGCCCGACTAGGCGTTGACTCCGAAATTCGATTGGACACCTCCGACGAATCGGAGCCAGGAAGCGATAAACAGAGCGACGTAGGAGGATCATCGTTATTAGACGTCGACGTCGTTGTTTCCACAGGAGGAGGAATCACACCACCAGTTCTAGCTACAGGCCTATACACAGCAACACTGGAGTCGCTGACGTCAGATCCCGACGGACTCCCGGGACTCATACAAGCACCAGCACTCGCCGATCTCTTCAACGGCTGAAAATCGCCGTCGTCCTCGGCCATGCACTTACGCTTGAGCGTGGAGTTCCAGTGGTTTTTAATGGCGTTGTCGGTTCTGCCGTTGAGGAGGCGTGCGATGGTGGCCCACTTGTTGCCGAAGCGCGCGTGGGCGCGTATGATGGTCTCGTCCTCCTCTGGCGTGAAGGCACGGTGCTCCACTTGGGGCGAGAGCTGGTTGCACCAGCGGAGTCGGCAGGACTTGCCAGAGCGGCCAGGGATAGATTTACTGATAAGCGACCAGTTTCTAGGCCCGTGCTTTTGAACCAGCCTTTGCAAAGCATCGTCTTCTTCGGGGCTCCACGGTCCTTTGATCCGATCCATTTCGTTCCCAGTAACTGCCCTTCTTCTAGACTTCTCCTCCAGAGACAGGCCAGTTTTTGCACATGTATGTGTGTCTATATATATATATGTCTAGAGGAAGAGGTAGGTTACCGGAAGCGTCGGTGAAGAGTAGAGAGAGAGTGTGGTGGGTTGGGGGAGTTATGGGCACCGATGGTTCGAGGCAAGCGGTTGGGATTGGGATACAGTTGTCATGCAGACACGTGTCAATTCTCTGTCTCATTCATTTACCCACTGGCACTGCTGTCTCTCTCTCTCTATTTCTGTGCTCTTCTTCTGTTTGTTTCTACTTTATTACTGTACTCGCCTCCTGTGAATACGTGTGCTTCCCCCCAATCAAATTACTTACCTTTAAATTTTATATCTTAAAAAAAGATTAAACTACGAATAGTTTTACATATTTATGATAATATTTTTACAAAAAATGTGAATATATGTGGAGTATGGGACACACGCTCTTCATCGCGACGTGGATGGAACGAAACTATTATTACGAAGAGAAAATTGGCCATAAGTGTTGGTTAAGCTTGGAAGTTATTAAATAGACAAAACACACACGGTTTGAAGATATTCGAACTTGTGTTCTCTTCTAGCACAGGGTTCAAATATATTCGAACCACAATTTCCATAATAACGAAATTTTCTTTTTTATTATTATTTTATTTTGAAGATAACGGTTGGGGGACAGACAGCTCCCTTTGACTGAGGACGCGCCAGGCTGTGCACCATTTCCTTCTTATTATTTTATTTTTTTATAATTCAAAATTGCTGACATGGCAGAAAACGACAAGATTGGTCGCCGAATTGGTATTACTACCACACCACTATCACCGTTCAACACCGCCTCCTCCTTTAACGGCGTTCTTTTCATCTCTACCACCACCCACAACTTCCGGCCACCAGTGAATCTGCTGCTGGTAGTCGTACATCGTACCTGCTACGGCTACCTAATGCTCCTCGGCCTGTAGTTGCTTTGTTGATGAGGCCGCACTTTTATTTTATGAAGCTCTGCTCTGCTCACCTCACCTCTCTTCCTTCTTTTATTTAATATTTGATTATAAATTAAAAATGGGATTAAAAAGACCAGATCATCTAGACTCTGATGCAGAATCATAACTTTGTCGAGCGATTCTAATTTCTAACCACTAAATGCAATGAATTGGACAACTGAAGTCGTCACGCCCATCGTACGGGAATGTATGGAGGATGTACGACAAGATCTTTTGGATTACCGTCACGTGAATTGGTTAAAAGACAAACAAAGTTATAGAAGCAAAAGATACCCGTCCCTTAAGTTAATAACGCCTAAATAGCTTGCTTCAACATTAAGATACCCCTTTGTTTAAGGTTCATTGTTTTGTCCCGGTTCATATCAAGCTTTCACCAATCCTGTACAACTACTAAAGTTTAATTAAATAAACAAACTAATAAATATTAATTTTTATCTATAAAAACATATTATTTTTTAAGAGTCGGCTGATATAATAATAAATCAGACATTTTTTAATAACAAAAAGTATTAAAATAAATCGAATCTAAAAATTAAAAATCGAACTAAAAAATTGATTGATTCAAAATTTTTATAATTGTATTATTTACATATATTTAATTTTTTAATCATCCCAATTGTCTAATAATATATATTACTGAGTCGCAAAAACTTTAATTAATAAAATTGTTTTAGATTAATTCATATATTTATTTTTGGGTTAAAATTGGAACTCATTTAATTTAACTATTTTTATTTTGGTCTACTATACAATATTATTTAATTATTTCACAATTTTTTAACATATTTTTCTTACCACTTTCATAAATCAGTAGTTAGAATTAAAAACCGTAATTTCATTTAATAGAAAGAAAATATTTGTAGTTTGAGTGAAATCACCCTAATTGTTTTTAAGTACTCTTGAAATATAAAGTGAGAGTTTGTCCCAGATTAAAGAAAGAAGAAAAAATACTAACACATAAATCTAGTAGCTTATTTCACTTATCACCAATTAATTTTAGAATGAAACCTCACTTAAATTTATATATGATCTAACTTTTCTTTCACGTTGACGCGTAGACTTATTGTAAATTCTATCAAGTACATTGTAACCATGTCATAAGAAATACTCTAAACGACAGGGGTATGATTAGTGAAATTAATCTAAATCAACCACGTAAATCACTTCTAATATTGCAACACAAAAAAAGAGAGGAGGAATTTTATTGCCTGAGACTGAATTTTGTACACAAGTACGAAGGAAATTTTCAATTCGTCCACTCTGTGACACGTATTTGGAGGCAGCAATTGTATTGGGAAAAGCGAACTCAGATGAAATGAAAGTGGATAAGATACGGCAAGAGAACAGAACAGCAGACAAGGCATACAGATTACAGACAGACTAAACCCGGGAAATTTCATTTGGACAATTATTGCGAAGAACCCCAAAATATAATGCGATGATGTCGTCTACTTGACGAGAACTCATATTCTCATCTTTCTGAACGTTACACGGCACAGCTGTCAACTGCCTACTGGACTCACCATCTTTACGTGCCATGATAATCTTTGGTTGCAGTACATAAGTGGAGTTTTTTTTTTCCACCGTCCACTGTGATCACATGTGCGCTAGAGACTTTGTCACGTGCTTCATCCTCTCTGGCTCAGCAGGCTCGTCGCCTCCTACCGTCCTGCGCCCATATTCGCCGCTTGCCTCTCACCTCGCGTATTATTACATTAATTTTCTGATTTTTGCTTCCATACGGAAAAGACATGATATGGGCTGACTAGATTCTCCTTATTATCTTGTCGAAGGGTTTCACACAATTACTTCACATGCCTCAGTTCTATCAAACAGTATCATCAATCTTGTTTCATCATCTTCATTTTATTTAGTATGATTTTTTGTATCTGATAATATACAATCTTATTCTTATATAATAAAGAGTTGTTTATCAATATTATTTTTGCATGTTAAAGTGTGATTCCTCTCTTAATGTAATATCATTGAAGTCGGAGTTTTGTATTTAATAGTAGTAATTTAATAGGTCTACTCACTTTACTTTAACTAAACTATTGACATCAATCCGTACTAATATAAAACATTATTATTTGTAGGTTCCTCTCTTCTTCCTTTTCTTGATGGAGTTTATTCAAGTGTGCGAAGACAGAGTGAGTTCTTAAAACAATTGTATAACTAATTTGTATTGTATATTCTTATTATAAAGCCATAAAAGTCGATGGAATAAACATTTGAAGGCAAAAAAAAAAAAAGGAATAAATGATAATTACGCGAGGCGTAAAGCCAGACCGCTCCAAATTGGGGGGACCATTCTTTGGTGATTTATTCGCACCGATTTGGAAGCACGTGGAAAACGAGTGAGTAACAGGTTACCGCGTCAACTAAAGGACAAAGCTGACAGTTGTTACGGACTACAAGAAGTAAAATAAATAAACACATGTTGGATTCTAACAGGTGCCACCAGACTTTGATAGTTCAACCTCAGACACACGCGTCCCTGTTATCACCTATTATGTCCGGTTCCTCCCCTCTCTCAAGTCTCAACCCCAGCCTTACCTCCCGCCACGTCATCCGAGTCCGACCGAGACTCAAGGCCATGGATCCCAACAAACCCGTTTTTGTCTTGTTTCGCCATACGTGGCACATAAAATTCGGTTATTGGCTTTATTAAAAAAAATGAAAATTTTGATTGGTGTTGCTTTTTGGAACATTGCCAGCTATAACGCAATAATCTAACAGCCCTTTGGTCTTTATTTTTTAATAGGAAAGAGACAGGATCTGGTAATGTAGGTATGCTTGGTGGGTCGCTAGGAAGGATGTGATTGATGGTGACACCGCCCAGAGAGAGGAAAATATCCCTTGATTCCCGCTATCGTAAGCCGCATGCATCTATCTTTACCGTTTCCTCCCTTTTTATATTTGTTAGGGAGTTTTGTTTCGTGCAGTTTTGTTTTTCTAGTGTCGTTTGGTTTTTTTTTTTAATCGTGGTCCAGTTGAATTTGCCAACGGCAACGTATAACGGAAAATTTTTGTCAAAGTTTGACTTCCCCAACCCAAGTTCCCATACCGATACCTAAGTAATTAAATTTATATTCATCTTTCTCCAATAAGTGTGATAATGACTAGCGTAATGTACCCAGAAGGTTGAGAGCTCCAAACTCCAAATACAATGAAATAACTATTTTGTGAGATTTATGTAGCTGAAACGCCTGAAATTTTAATTGTCAAAAACACGAAACATTGGAGGACCGATGATGAGGCCAGTTGGCGTATAGGGTCGATGCCTTAATATCCAATCATAAAACGACCGTACATGTGAAGGTAAGGATATCATTAATATAGGGCCCACTTGCTAGACACAGAAGAGGTTGTCATTTTAATAATTTGCTGAAGACGTTAGGTGACATGGGAATGCGACCCGTATTAGTTTAGGATGACACGGCGTGCAACTGATTAAACTATAAAGGCCACCCTCATACATATTACTACTGTATACTTATTCTGTTTGCAGATAAAAGTTAGTTGGATTTGGCAAAGCCGTGACTCAATTAGTAACGGCGGTTCTACCAAATCCAAAAGGGAGTTAGGAACTCTGTACACTAATCACGTCTCCCTCAATTGACCGCTGCTTTGATCTATCCTCGCTCAAAGGCCAAAGCTCAACTCAGTACTGCTTCGTTTCTTTTAGAACTAATCTTACAAAAGCTAGCTTATGCTCATTTAAGTTATTGCTTCATTAAGATTATGTACGGTTAAAATAACAAAGCTGTATAGGATAGAGTTGTAATTTTAAGATAAATTTAAGTAACTAAGTACAAAATATCTGGTGGGTGAGTTACAAGCTATAAACATGTCTTTTTACGTTGTAAACTCTGATTTTCGAAGTTGGAGGCGTCACATCATTTGGAAGTGCGAGCCATTTCCTCACTCGGTCCTGAGGGAACAATCTTTTTAACTAAAGTCCATGTTATCAATATATTAATGTCGATCATTAAAAAATCTAACTAAGATCCTCAGTTTAATTTTTAATTTTTTAAATTTATTTAAATAATTTTTATTATTAAAATTTTATTTACTTATTTATTGGTCAATTTTATTATTTAACAAGTTCTTATAAATTAAAAAATCAATTAATTTTTATTTTAAAATCTTTTTTTAATTAAACTTTAAATGTTTTGATTGGTAAAGATAATCTCTTATGACAACAGTCTAATACCGATTGAATCTTTTAAATCTTAAAATATTGATTAAAATAAGGAAATGCACACTTAGGGGAATGAGAAAAAAAGAACAATCATTAAAAAATCTAACTTATCTGATCATTAATTTAATTTTTAATTTTTGAATTTATTTTAATAATTTTTATTATTGAAAACTAATTTATTTATTAACTAACTGATCAATTTTATTAATTAACAAGTTCTTATAAATTAAACAATCAATTAATTTTTATTTAAAATTTTCTTTTTTCAATTAAGCTTTAAATACTTTGATTGGCAAGGATAATCTCTTATGACAATATTTTAAATTCCTTAACTTTATTCAATATTTAACTAAATTATGACAATTTAATTCGGTTTGAATTTTTTAAATCTTAAAATATTGATTAAGATACGTAAATGCCCACTTAGGGGAAGGGGATAAAAAGAACAATTTGAAATGAATACAACAATCAAGTAAATTGCTTCAAGAAATACCTATTTAGGCAATCAATCCATGCTAAATTGAACCATCACATGACATATTTCTCACGAGCTAATATATCAGGTTAAAAAAAACTAATTAACAATCTAAAAGGCGATTTTAGGATAAAAAGCTAAAATTTCAAGTATCATTATATTTTACATTTCTAAAGTCATTTATATCAAAAAAAAATACAAACCATAAAACTCGTATATGGTAGAAGTTGATTATAATTCAAATTATTAGTTAGTATGCTTTTCGTTGCATTTTATGTAATTATACATAAAATATCAAAGTTTTTCTTATGGTTCAAGTTGTTAGAATTAAATCTCCTATATTTAAAAAAATAAAATTGCAACAACTCTCCTTAACATCATTATTAAAAAATAATTTCGTTCCATAATTTTAATATCATTAAAGAGACAAATGTATTTTTGTAATTAATCAAATAGGTTTTTTATTAGATTATGTCATTTGAACTTTTAAAATTACAATAACCAATTTTATAAAACTTGGAATTTCAAAAATCGTAATTAATGATTTAATTTATCACGAAAATTTTCTAAATTAATGTTTTCTATGAATGAAATTGTTGAAAAATTGGGTCAGGATCCGATCTTGCGCCAAAAACCAAGATTACTATGATTCTATAAAAATAATTGGTCGGGTCGGCTGTGCTAGGCCCAGGCCCAACTCTACACGTCCGCGGCCCACCAGGTGTTAGTTTTCCATGCAAACATAATGATCTACGTAAAGACCTAAACCTAGCGTCCACGACATATATAAGGTACTATTCTACCAAGATACAGGTATGAGATTACAACCCTAGC
>JANZLX010000009.1:7394555-7406191 GCA_025531955.1 Erythroxylum orinocense | reverse complement strand
CTCCCAAATTCTCATACAACCCATCTTGTATCTAAACCATCTTTTCCATTTCTTTTCAATTTCATAAATTCTTCTTTGCTCTACACATGAATAATCTCTAACAATTTCTCATTTAATAGTCTTAGCTTACAAAAAAAGTTCGGGGTCCAACATACATTGTATTAGATCTGGATGGATCAAATGGAGAAATACATTAGGGTTTTTATGTGACAAAAAGATTCCTTTAAAACTCAAGGGGAAATTTTATAAAACGGTGATCCGTCTAACCATGTTATATGGGGCAGAGTGTTAGCCTGCCAAATGTAGACATACAAGACAGTTGTTAGTAGCAGAAATGCATATGCTTCGGTGCATTGTGACATTACCAAAAGAGATAAGGTCTGGAACTGTGTGGTGAGAGATAGACTACAGGTAGCTAGTATTGCCAACAAGTTGAGAGAGACTAGGCTTAGGTAGTTTAGGCATTGCACAGGAGGCCTTCTGATGCTCCGGTATGAAGCTGTGAGAGAATAACTCTTAGTGAACACAGGAGGAGAAGAGGGAGGCCTTACAAGAACTAGAGGGAAGTAATTAAGAAGGATTTGTCAAAGTTGGTCCTTACTGAGATAGTGGCTAGAAATAGAAAAGTATAGCGTAATCGGATAAGGGTAAAGGATTAACCTTTAAAGTTCTCCAAAACAGTAGAGTAGTTATTTGGAGATGTTACTTGCAATACGTAGATTACCACATAAGGAGTCCAACCCAACGTCCTTTCTTCCTTTTCTAAGTGTATGTCTTGGACAAGGCTTACGGGTAATCAACTTGCCTTCCCGAGACAGGTGTATGGGGAAAGTAGGATTGTTATACCTTCAGGGTCTCTGAGCAAGGACTCCTAACTTAATTAGAGACAAGGAGAGTCAGACTTTGCAGCTTATCAGGTACTCGCAAATCTGAACTCCATCAGGTATACCTTTTTTTTTTATTTTCATTTATTTATGTAGTTATTGTAATTTTATTTACAAAATAACTTGTCGTGCTAGTTTTACCTATTTTCTTTATAACCTGCATCACTCTTATATTGTCTCATTTGCATGTGGATCTACCAAAAATAGCCTATCTATTATGTAGGGGTAAGGCTGCGTGCTATTAGACCTCCCTAGATCTCGCTTTACTGCGGGACTTCCAAATTCGTGTGATAATAATATGATGATAATAATATGTTGAACGAAATTGGAATTTGTATTTGCAGTTCAGGGAAAAGGAAGCAAACGAATCATACAAAATTAATGTACATGCATAAGCTCCAATTGTGAAGTTACATTAAAGGCATAATCAAGCATACTTGGGCAATCCAAAGATGAAATCGAATGTATTCAGTTGTATACAGCTTTCTCCTCTATGGTCTCTTAAATAACAATTGGCCAGAACTCAAGCTTTTCTGCAGAGGGTTGGAGTTGTTTTGCACCTAATATTTTAAGATTAATTATTGAATTTGTAACTTTGTTTCATTTGTTAACATTAACTAGAACTAAAAAATAATCAAATGTTTAAAATTATAATTTATTTCAATATAGTCAAAGTAAAATAAAGAAACAAATATTAAACATGTGTAAAAAAGTAATATGCCACTCCATCATCCTTTCTCTAGCTCTCCCTTGTCCTCCGTAGCAACAAAAGATGATGAAAGAATAATAGTTCATCTTGGTCAAGGTGACCCTTATGTTTTTCCTTTCTTTTATACAGCTTCTTAAGTAAAAGATGTTGTGATTCATGCCTTGAGGTCTTGAAAACACGATAACAAACTCATTGTTGGTGTTCTTTAATATATATATTTTTAACAATATCCCAAAGACACAAGTGTTATTTGGCTTGAAGTTTTTCTTTTCTCAGGATCATATTTTAGGTATTAAAGTTCATTTCCATTTTTCAAGTATATAAAAGATTAGGGTATGTTTGTTTAAAGCATGTTAAGGATATATATCTGGTTTGTTGACTTTGTGATGTTATTGTTTGATGCTTTGGTTCTAAGTATTGAAAAATGTTAATGTAGAAGGAGATGCGAAAAGCTACCAAAACCTAGACCATGACCAAGAGAAAAGCTACCAAAACCTAGACCATGACCAAGAGAAAGGCTTTGGTTTTCTAGGGAGTGAGTGAGTTGAATTACTATGGGGTTATTTGGTGTCATTTATGTTTTATCGAATGTAGTTTTAGTTTCTTTTTTAATAAAAACAAAAACATGTTTAGTTGTTGATGTCAATATAGTTATATTTTTATTATTAATAATAATTACACATTAAATAGGACTTGAAAATAAATTATTTTTAATTAATTAATTAAATTTATTTTATTCTTTTATAGTATTTATTAATAAATTATTAGTAAAACTCATTATATTTTATTAAAATAAACAATTTAATCATTAAATTTTTATTTTAAATGTATTTAATTATTAAATAAAATATTATTTTAAATTTCTATATTTTGAAGATATTTTAAATTAAATTAAATTTATTAATAATTATTTAATTAATATTATTTAATTTCATTATAAAATTATAATATTAATTAAATTATTTATAATTCTTATTAATACTTAATATAATAATATTATTCATTATTCTTAATAATAATTAATAATTAATATATTAAATAATTAAATAACATTTATTTAATTGATAGTAAATTAAATTATAAAAATAAAAACTACATTTTATGATTTTCATAAGTTATGAAATCTGAAAATGAACCAAAACAAAAAAAAAAATCTAAAGGCTCAAATAAACATATTTTTATTAAATTTAAAAACTAAAATCTAAAAACTAAAAACTAAAGTGAAAATAAACAACCCATATATCACCTTCTCTAAGGTCTTCTTACCTACGTGTTACATGATGAGATATAGGTCAACTTAGTTTTAGCCCATTCACATCAACCACTTATGAAGCTAACTTTTTTGTAATTTTAATTAATGCTATGAGGTTATAGATTTAAAATAATATTATTCTAATATTTTTATATTTATGATCAAAATATTATACTTTTTAAAACAAAAAAGAGCTTTAAGGCAAGCCCTAATATGACCATATCCTTATCTAAGGGCTAAGGATAGACTCAACTTACATGAATAAACATAAGTCCAACTAGTTGATACTAATGGAGACATAAACTTGAGCTGGCCTACCCCTGAGAAATGAATAACATTAACCCAAACATACTCATTCAGATCTCAAGATGTTGGTGCTTCTCACCGTTCAGTTAAAGTAAATTTTTCCTTGTTGCAAGTTTTAGTTTAGAAATGATAAAAGTACCACCTAATAAGACCAAAGTATTGATTTTTTTACTGTATCAAGAGGTACGTACCGTATCAGCCGAAAAGCGATACAAAGCAACAATGTGACGGTGTACCAATTGTTGATACCGGTCAATACTGGTGTTTTTTGCTTGGTGCTAAAGTGCAAAAAAGGAAATTTTTTAAAACACTTCCAACCCAATGGCACCCTCTCCTCTCTACTTCTCTCATTATTGTTTTCTCTCACACATCTCAGCCTCTCTTGTTCACCATTGCCACCACTCCCTCTCCGGAAATGACCATTGGCAGTCACCACTCTCAGAGTCTCGGGTCTCTTTCACGGCAGATCTAAAATAGATCTAAACCCAAACCCGACTTAAGCCGACATTGAATTTAATTCCTAATTTTTTGGGTGTATTTTTTGCTCTGAAATTTGAAAAATAATTGGTTGTGTTTAAGTATGTTTTGTGAATGGAAATTGTTTGGTGTGTTTTGTGAAATTTGAAAAATAATTTGGTGTGTTTATGTATATTTTGTGAATGGAAATTGTTGGGTGTGTTTTGTGAAATTTGAAAAATAATTGGGTGTATATATGCATGTTTTTTTTGGGTATGTTGTGAAATTTGAAAAATAATTGGGTGTGATTATGTATGTTTTTTAGGTGTGGTTTTTGCGCCAAAATTATCAAGTTCATTAAGAAGTGTTTTATCTATGTTTTCTTTTTCTCAACTTTTAATCCAAATGAGGTGGGATTATTCTAGTATTGGAACTTGTTGAAGTTGAAAAGAACATAGAGCTCTTCTCAATAACGAAATTTGGCATTGAGACTTCCTTATCAGTAAGGATAGCTAAGAAATTTGGAATTTACTACATCTATGATGGAATTTGAAAGTAGGATCACTTGCAATGTTTAGCAAAGTGATTCTGCTCAGGATCTTCATTGTGATTACAAATAGGTAAGAAGACTATAAATTTCATTTCCTTAATCCCCTAGCATCAATGAAAAGATTTGAAGGCTTTTTATTAACCAACATTTAAAAAGACGCTAAAGAGACGCATATTTCGATCCGACCTATGAACTTATAAGGGTCACTACGGGCATACAGAGAATTCAAAATGAGATTCCAATTGATAGAATCAAGTCTTTAGTGAAATCAATTTTCAAAGCATAACTTCTGATTGATTTATTGGAGGAATATGGTTTAAAAAGCTCTTTGTGTAAAGATAATTCTGTCACCAATACTTCTATCAAGCACATAGTCACCATGATAAGAATTAATGTAATCAAGAAGTGTATGATTTAGTCTAGTTGCTATAACTTTATAAATCAGTTTATAGACCACATTGCAATAAGAAATGGGTTTATAATCATTGAGGCTAGTAAGATTAGAGACCTTAGGGACAAGGAAACTATAAGTTTTGTTATGTTCAACTAGTAGCTTACCAATGTTGAAGAACTCCGGGACTACTCCAGTTACCATATATCTAATTTAGTTCCAAATGGCTTGTAAAATTTTGGCATTGAAGCCACTATGTCTAAGAGCTTTATATCGATGAAAGGTGAACAAAACTAACCAAACCTAGGAGGAAATGGCATGAGATGACAAAGAGCCTTAAAAGGAATTAACAAGGTCATTAAGAAGTGCTTTGTCTTCCTTGCTATGTATTTGAAAAATAATTGGGTGTGTTTATTTATGCGTTTTGGGTGTGTTTTTTGCTATGAAATTAACGAGGTCATTAAGAAGTGTTTATGTATGTTTTGTAAATGCGAATTAACAATTATAAGAAATAAAAATTGTTTATGTATGTTTTGTAATGGTTGAATTGAAATTATTTGAAATTGTTCAAAATGAAATTGTTGGAAATTATTGGAAATGAAAATTGTTTATGTATGTTTTGTAATAGTTGAATTGGAATTGTTGAAAAATGTTGGAAATAGAAAATTTTATGTATTTTTTTTTATTGTTGAATACAAATTGTTCAAAATTATTGGAAATAAAATTGTTCGAAATTGTTAGAAATGAAAATTATATTTATATGTTTTGTAATGGTTGAATTGAAATTGTCAGAAATGAAAATTATTTATGTATGTTTTATGATTGTTGGAAATGGAAATTGTTTATGTATATTTGCAAAATTATGTATGTTGACTACTTGAATTATTAGTTTTTGACTTACAGTGAATTATGTTGGATGAAATTGAATTGTGTATAATGTAATCGTACAAAATGAGTTATATTATATAAGATGGACATGAGTATTGTGTAATGAAATTATGTGTTCTTTATTTGATATATGTCATTCATTTATTTTTACAGATGAATGGAATGAAGTTTAAGTATTCCTGATCAAACTGCTTTAGCAAGATACAATAATCTAGCTGCGCTCATGCAGAATTGGTCCTCAATATGAGAAACCATACTATTTGTTTGTTTTATATCAAGCATTTAAAAAGTAGAGGAATCACCGGATTAAAGAAGTATTTAGCTGGGGTTAAAGGAGATGTGAAACCTTGCAAAAAAATAAGTTATGATGTGAAGTGACAAATGAAAACTTTGCTTGAAGAATATCAACACGAAAAAGATAGAAGGAAGAGATTGAATTATGAAATTGGTGGTAGAAATTCGTTTGTTAGTGTTCATAATAATAGTAGAAATGTTGAAGGTGATAGTAGTAGTATTAATGTTCCTTGTTAGCAAGAAGTGAATATTGCATAGGATTTGATGTTAGGAAAAGAAGGCAAATGATTAATTTTTTTGAACCACAAACAACTCCTAGAGCCCAACCTTTAATTTGAGTTTCATGCAATCAAGAGATGTGACTCACAATGTAAATATGACAATGGTTAGATGGTGGTATGATATAGGTGCAATATTATATGCTTCCCAATCTTACTATTATCAGCCTATGGTAGATACTATAGCTTCTTACAAACTGGGATACAAAGCTCTTCTTATTGATGATTATAGAGGTAAACTTTTGAGTTGTTTGGTTTTTGAAATTAAAAGTTTTTAGGAGAAAAGAGAATTGATCGGATGTTTATGAGTGTTCAATCATATGTGATACTTGGATAAATAGGAGACATGAGCCTATTATTAATTTTTTGGTTTATTATATAAATAACTCAATGTTTTTTAAGTCTCTTAATGCATCTGGTCTTGCTATGAATATTGATACTTTATTTGAGATATTGGATAAAGTTATGAATGAAGTAGGCCAGAAAATATTGTTCAATTAATTACTGATAATGAGTCTGATTATAAAACAACAGGAAGAAGGTTACAAAATAAGTATAATTCTTTTTTTTTTTGATTCCTTGTGCTGCACATTGCATTGACCTAATGTTGAAAAATATAGAGGATATTAAGTATTTTCCTATTATTGATGAGATTGTACATACAGCAAAAGGTGACCAAGTTCATCTATAATTGTGCATGGGTGTTGAATTTAATGAGAAAGGAATTTAACAATAGTAAGAATTTGTATCCTCCTACTGTGACAAGATTTGCAATGTATTTCTTATTACTTTATGTTTTTTATGATGAAGGAAGAGTTAAGACAGATGTTTACAAGTAATAAGTAGATTGTATCTCAGCATGCTAAGTCTAATATTGGATTAGAGGTTTCCAAAATTATACTGGAAGATAGTGAATTTTAATTTTCAATGTCAATTTGTTATCTAAGCTTGTAAGCCTTTAGTAAGAGTGCTTCGTTTGACTAATAGTTATTAAAAGGTAACAATGGTTTTTTTTAATGACATAGAAAACGCGAAGCAAGCAATCAAAGTCAATATAAAAATAGGGCTTTTTTATACCCAACTTATCTAGCAGTCATCAATGATAGATGGAAAAGATGATTTTCTTCTCCGCTGTTTACAGCTGAAACGTTTTTTAATCCTAGTGTCTATTTCAAGCTAGAATTTACAAGAAAACTGAATTTAATATAGGAATGTTATTAACTATTATAATAATTGTTGCCCATGACATGATTCAAGATATCTTAAGCTCACAAGTAGAACTTTGTAAGAGGTCTTCTGGGAATTTTGGGATGTTAATTGTTATTCAACAAAGAACAAAACTCTCTTGAGGTACTAGTTTTTCGCCTTTTCTTGTTGGAAATTAATTATCATTTTATTTTGTTTCTAATGCTACTTTTGTTACCTTACAACTTACAATTTCTTGGTGGGATTCGGAATTGGTATTCTAAAATTGCAAAAATTTGTAATTAGCATTTTAAGTTAAAGTGTGAGTGCAACAGGTTATGAAAAAAACTGAAACACATTTGAATTCATCCATTCCAAAAAAGGAAATATATTGAAGTACAAGAGATTGAATGATTTGGTTTTTATTCGTTATAATTTAAAACTTCGAGAAATGTATGTTATTATTATTAATAATTTAGATATAAATTCTTCAATATATCCAATTTGTATTGATAATATCGATTTTTTGGTAGATTGAGTTTCTAAGGAACCAGTTTGCTAGATGTGAATGACTTACAAGATAATCTTAGATAAAAAAATATTAACATCTTATTTAGTACATTAAATTTAAATGATGATTATATGACGAGACTTCTCTCAATGATCAATATTTTGTATCAAATGATAATTAGAGTCAATGTACTTATAGCGGGCGGGTATGCTCCTGTAGACGATTGAATGAAGTTCCAAGTTTTTGTTTCTCCACTTCTGTTAATTTTACTTAGATTTGATGTATATGTTTAAATTATATATATACAATATAAATGTTTTTGTTTCATATTTCACTTCTATTTGGTTGTTTCTTCGTCACAAAATTTTTTCGTAAATTATAATAGGTTGAGAGTTAAAGATATTTATTATTCTTTTTATTTGATGTTTTGATATAATTATTATTTATTATATGATAAAAATGTAATTAAAGATATTTATTATTCTTTTTATTTGATGTTTTGATGTAATTATTTATTATATGATGAAATTGTAATATTATAAATACTTTATATTATTCTTAATTTTATATTTATATGATGATTGTCTTTTTCATATTAATTGTGATTATTATTTATATGTAAAATAATTAAAAATTATTATTATTTCATATTAATTGTAGTTATTATTTATTATTATAATTTTTTGAGAAAATTATAAAGTACACAATTTTATATACTAATGGACTATTTTGCAAATTTTAAAAAATTCAAGAACTATTTCATAAATCTAAAAAAATTGCTCAAAATGATGCCAAATATTGACCAACAATGGTGCAGTATTATACCAGAACCCAAGCCAACACTAGGGCATGTACGGTATTCATAACATTAATTCAGACCCATCCTAAAATAAAGAGAAAATCTAGTTTAATTAAGATTTAAACTGAATTTTAGATTTGAAAGACCCAATTCAATCGCATCTAAACTAACATTTTGGCAAAATTGAGCATTTTAGAAAAAAAATTGGGTTAACTCTGGCAATTTTCATCCCTAATTTTAGTGTTCTACTTTTAGCTCTTGCCATTTGTCCAAAATCTCCAGCCACCTTTTTCCTACATATTCTAAACACGGAAGTACGAATCTCAATCGTCTTCAGAATCATGAATGCATCCACCATCACTGAGTTTCTAGTGCATTGATATCCAACGAGATTAACGACATTAATGCTTTCCTATGCCATAAAATGCAAAAATCTAAACACTAACCAGAACAATTTAAGCATCTAAGAGCGTCCTGAGGAATCAATAAAGAAAGCCACAAAAGTGAAGGAAAGATCAAAACTACTATTATGTCTTCCTAATTTTAAAAGTATAACAGGCCTTGATGGATATTCTCCGGGACAAGTCTTTCATACAAAACAAGATGAACATCTATCAGAGGGAATTCAGTGAAAGCAATTAAAAAAATATAAAGCAATTGAACCTGCTCTTACTGTAGAACTATCTTCCCCAACTGCTTGTGAATTAAACAAAAGCCAGCTTTCAGTCAATCTTTACGGATGAGAAAAGGTAATGCACAAAATAGAATGACATAAGGAAGCCAATGGTGCCAGTAACCAACATGATTCCAACGGCCATGAGAAGTGAATAACCAAGGTAAAGCATGGCTGGCACAGGTCCACTCAAACTCTGCAGGTCAAATACCAAGTAATTGATGGAGTATAAGAAGACGTAGAGAGCAACTGAACCAGAGGCAAAGAAAGCTTTCCACCACCAACGCCAATCCTCCACACAAAGGTGCATGTAAGTAAGAACAACTGAGACTTCAGCACAGACAATAACCAGTAGCAGAAAAACTATTAGCAAGAAACCAAAGACATAATAAAACCGGCCAAGCCAGATGCTAGAAAGGATGAAGAACAGTTCAATGAAAAGGGTTCCAAACGGTAGAGTTCCAGCTCCAAGAACAAGAAGCCATGATGGGTATTTGCGTGCAGGAATTTCTCTTGGGATCTGGTTGGTTCTCACTGGATACTGAATGGCCTCAGCTCGTGTTCCAAGGAATCCTCCCAAAAAGGTAAGTGGCACAGAAATGCAAAACCAGAGGGACAAAAGCACAAAGTACAAGGAAATGGGAATAGCACCAGTACTATGGCTTCCCCATAGAAGAAAGTTTAATGCTGTGAGGATAACAAAGACAATTCCAGGGAAGAAGCATGCCACTGACCAGGAAACAGACCTCCACCCTTCAGAAGTTCCCTTAATGGTTCTCCATAAACGTACTGCAGCATAGCCTGCAGCAGTGCCCAAGAAAAGATAGAGAATTATCATCCCTGTCAAGAGCATTCCTCGTGAAGCTGGGGACATGAATCCAAAGGCTGCAAAAACAATAGTAACAACTGCCATCCCTATAATCTGAACTCCATCTCCAATCATCACACAGAGAAGTTTTGAATGCTCTGGTTCTCTGAACACATCACCCACCACGAGCTTCCAACCAGAAAGCTCCTCATTCATCTGTGCCTGAGCTTCTTTGTCTAGTTCCTCATATTTTGTCAAGTCTCTCCTCACTGTTCTTAAGAAGATCACAAAAACAATACCAGCTAGGAAAAAGATCACCATAAGGGAATTCAAGATAGAGAACCAGTGTACACGAGCACCTTCCATTTTCAAATAAGCATCCCAACGGGAAGGCCATTTAATATCACTTTTCACAAATTGAACCTCATAGGTGAATGAAACTCTCTCTTGCTCCCTTATCACCTGTGGCTTCTCAAGCTCCGGGGGACAGTTCACCGATGGGACATTATCATACATATGACGCTTTGTCATATCTTCAGAGTTGTACTTAACACTACAGGGCACAACCTCAAAACCAACAATCTCATAGCCAGATGCCTTCTTCTTATCAGCTTCAGAGATAACACCCATGCCTTCTTCCCCGGTACCTATTATCTCAACACCCCTGCCCTCATACTCATGAACCAAGACAGTGAACTGAAGGTGATTGATGATGCAATCATCATTACTGTTCTGTGGTATGAACCCAACTGGGAAACCAGTCCACTGAATATTGATTCCATTTTGTTTAGCATACCTCATAACAGGCAAATTGTCCAAAATCATATTGACTTGATATAGATCACGGGTTCTCTGTTTTAAAAGCTTGACCTCATGTTCACTCAAAGGGTTAGTGGTACAAAGGTATACAGATTCATTGATATTCATTCTGAATCTGTATGGAGAGCTATCAATCTGATCACCCATAAGTAGCTCCCCAAGATTCTCAGCACTTTTCTTGAATCCACCGTTGGGTTGGCAATAAGGGAGACTGTAGTAGCTAAATGGAAGCTCAGTTTCAATAGATGTTAAGGAGTTAACTTTGGCAAATATCTTTTCACCAGTTGAATAGGTGTGCATATAGCTCCCAGGCAGATAAAACCCATAGCAATCGGGCACCACAAACAGAACCACAAAAAGTAAAGCCCAATTGATCGTGGGAATCCTCATTTTGAATAAATTCGAAAAAACCACTGAAGCAAACAGATCTTCACTCGATCTCCAAAGTAAGGCGCGAGCCTGCTAGACCTCAAATTTACAAACAACAAAATGACGATATACCAATTAGGCACACAAGGAAAACAACGAAAAAAAATGAAACACGCTGAAATGGCTGCTTCCAATCAACCGAGAACATTACAAAGTGAAAAAACTAGAAGCAGAGAATCTTCTAATCAATTTTAAAGCAACAGATCCAAAAGGAAGAAGCATAAATATCTAATTAGAAAAGACAAAAACAAAAACGCGATTAATAAACACAGGAAATATACAGATATATGCAACACCCATATTTTAAAAAAAAACCGGTAATTTCATGCTAGGCTTTCGCGGAATGGCACGCTTCAATGTGGCTCTATTAGCTAAACAAGGGTGGAGATTAATTTCATGTCCTA
>JANZLX010000009.1:7358621-7373762 GCA_025531955.1 Erythroxylum orinocense | reverse complement strand
TCGTTGTGGTCTACCTAGACGACATCGTGGTGTATAGCACTAGCATGGCTGAACATGTGGAACACTTGAGGCGAGTGCTCGAGATACTGAGGCAGCACAAGCTCTATGTGAAGATGGAGAAGTATGAGTTTGCTTAGTTGAAGATTAGATGCTTGGGTCACGTGGTGAGCAAGGGTCAAGTCATAATGGATCCGAGAAAAGTGAAAGCAATAGTTGAGTGAAAGGCTCCCATAACAGTACGAGAATTGCAGAGTTTTCTCGGCCTGGCGAACTACTATAGGCAGTTCATAGTGGGATACTCAAAGAAAGCGACGCCATTAACGAACTTGTTGAAGAAAAAGCAAGAGTGGTGTTGGTCGGATGCATATGAGGAGGCATTCGAGAAACTTAAAGTTGCGATCTCAACTGAATCTGTGCTGAAGCTGCCTGTATTCGATCTTCCATTTGAGGTACATACTGATGCTTCGGATAAAGCTATTGGTGGAGTCCTAGTACAGGAGGGTCATCAAGTTGCATTTGAGAGCCGAAAGCTCAATGGTGCTGAGCAGCGTTACTCGACGCATGAGAAGGAGATGCTTGCGATGGTGCATTGTCTTGAGACATGACGAGTATATTTGTTGGGAACCAGGTTCGTTGTCTGAACGGATAATGTTGCTAACACATTTTTCAGGACCCAAAAGAAGTTGTCCACAAAACAAGCCCGGTGGCAGGAGTTTATTGCCGAATATGACTTCGTGTGGGAGCATAAACCGGGGAGGCACAACAATGTGGCAGATGCCTTGAGTAGAAAGGAGGTATTTGTGGCCCTATATTCGGTCACGCGGGTGGAGTCCAACCTGTTGGAGCAAGTCAAGGCAGCTGCTCTACTAGACACAATGTACTGTAAGTTAATCTCACAAGTTAAAGGAGGTGTCGTTTGCAGGTTTTGGCTCGATGATGATGGGCTGTTGATGACTAAGAGTAGTCAAGTTTACGTGCCGATCTTTGGTGGATTGCGGAAACAATTGTTGAAGGAGACACATGACTCACAGTAGGTTGGTCACCCAGAAGTCCAACAGATGCTAGCGCTCCTGTCTCATTCCTACTTTTGGCCGAAGATGGAGAATGACGTGGAATGTTACGTCAAGACATGTTTTGTGTGTCAGTTGGATAAACCGGAGAGAAAGAAGGAAGCCAGTTTGCTACAACCCTTATCCATCTCCGAGAGATCGTGGATGTTGGTCTCAATGGATTTCATTAGTGGGTTTCCAAAGGCAGACAACATGACATCAATCATGGTGGTGGTTGACAAATTCTCCAAATATGCGATCTTCGTGCCAACTTCTGCGACTTGTCCCTCGAATGTTGCGGCCGAGTTGTTCTATAAGAATGTGTTCAAGTATTTCGGAGTACCAGCGGATATTGTGAGCGACCGAGATGTCAAATTTACGGGCCAATTCTGGACGTCTCTTTTCAATCAGATGGGGTGTGATTTGAAGTTCTCAACGGCTAATCATCCACAGATGGATGGCCAAACTGAACGAATCAACAGTTTGTTGGAGGAGTACTTGAGGCATTACGTAAGTGAACGTTAATGAAATTGGTTAAGTTTACTTGATATTGCACAGTTTTGCTATAACTTGTACAGATCTTCGGCTACGGAGAAAAGTCCTTTTGAGATTGTGTTGGGACAACAAACTCTTACACCGTTAGAGATTGCTCAACAATGGACAAGCAGTAAGTGTCCCGCAGCGCATAAATTTGCGATGGAGAAGTAAGAACTATTGGATGAGGCGAGGGACAGTCTTCGTAAAGCTTTTCGACGGATGAAGAAGCAAGCGAATCTTTGGAGGAGACCGTTAGAGTTTAATGCGGGAGACAAAGTGTTGTTGAAACTAACCCCGCAAATTTGGAAAAAAGATCTCGAGCAAACAAGTTCATAGGGGACTATTGCCGAAGTACGATGGACCGTTTGAAGTGCTACATAAAGTGGGGAACGTGGCGTACCGATTAAAATTGCCCGAGCGGTTAAAGGTATACACTACTTTTCATGTTAGTTTCTCAAGCCTTACCGTGAGGATGCAGCAGACCCGAATAGGAGTCAGGTGAAGCGTGCACCACCGGTTATGACAAAACAGTTTGAGGATCAAGTGGAGAAGATCCTAGATCACCGGACAGTGAGTCAACACAAAAGAATCGACGGACTGAGTTCCTAATTCAGTGGAAAGGTAAACCTGTCGCGGAAGCTACTTGGGAGAAGGATACGACCTTGTGGCAGTTCGAGGATCAGGTAAACGCCTACCTTCAGACTAATTCGACGAGGGCGTCGAATCCATCTAGTGGGGGTGGTTTGTTAGACCCTTACGTTTCAAAGCACTTCTCAGCTACCTTCATGAGAGGTCTTAGGGGGAAGGTTAGCTGGATTCACACATGAGGGAAGCATGCGAAAACACTAAGGCAGACGTGGGTGAGTAGGATCGTACTTGGTGCAAATTTTGGTAGAATCTCGGACCTTGTGGAGATTGACTCGACCCAGGCTAGGACTTGATAGACAAAGAACTTAGCCACGCTCGGATGGATGGACCACGACTAACGGACTTGTTGTGGGAAGCATTGGATAAGGCCAATGTGCTATGTGGGCTTCGACGAGATCACACTGCATCATCAACGGATAGAGATCATGGGGAGATCTTGGATGATGTGGCAATGACGAGGAGATAGAGTTATAGTGAAACTAAACATCTGAAGACAGTAGAGTTCTTCTAGGATACGGATATTAGTTTCCTAGTGGGATGTAAACTCTATCTTGTTGTTATCTTATCTTATCAGTTAGAGTCCTATTTAGACGGGGGTGTCGTCTAATTGGTACACGTGATGTAATCTGATAAGGATAAGGTAGTAGTGATCTAGCACGACTTAGGCAGTTCAGATATAGTGGGATTCTGAATGTAACTTGGAAGGCAAGTTAGGATGCCTATATATAGCTCATTCGAGCTCTGCTCTACTCACTTGATCAGAGAGAGCATTCTTTGTATTCTTTTGAGGGAAAGTATATAAAGTTGGTTTTTGACCGTATCTCTGTGTTTCCTTGTTGCCTTTGTTCTTATTGCTTTCTTAGCATTGTTTTTTCGAGTATGTGCGAGGTAAACACTTCGAGGGTTTATTGAGGGCTGGATCTTGCTTACACGGATCTAAGTGAGATAGCTGTGCAAAGAGTGTTTGGCGTTAGACTTCGGTAAAAGTTCAAGTCCCAAAGGTGACCTTTGTATCACTTACCATCTTATAGACTCGCTAAGAGATAAACGTTAGAACACGAAAAATGCATGAACACGTGATGGGGGCGAAATGAACATTTTGTGAGAAAAGAGAAATGGTGAATAGTTGCAAATCAATGAAGGTTTTGTTTGAAATGAAATGATACGAGTCCATCAGTAGAGTAACCATAAAATGAACAATTTGTTTAGTTTTAATATCCCCCCAAATTCTAATGCATGTGACTTTAAATTAAAATTACATAATTTACTATTATTTTATTTTTTTTGATTCGTTTATCAAAAAGAGCTTTATCTTTTGTAAATATAAGACGGTGTATTATTGAACTTTTTCAGATTTCATGATTTAGCCTCTGTTTGGTTGGATTTATACTAGTAGAATTTTTATCAGTAAATTTTTTTCTATAAAGCTTTTTTTAGAACAACTTTTTTAAGAAATTAGTTGACTGTTTGATTATCATTTGAAAAAGAGATTCATTAATGAGAATTATGTGTAAAATATCAGTACAAAAAGAACTAAAAATAGACTCATTAATTGATCTAAAAATTTGCTTGAAAAAAACGCTATTTTTAGAAGTTTCAAATTTGAGCATATTGAAAAGTTGTATTTTGATTGTCAAAAAAATTATATCTATTAAAAAAATATATTTTATTTTACAATTAAACACCAGTTAAAAAAAGAAATTTGTGATAAAAAAATATTTATTAACCTTTCAAAAGTTTATCCGATCAGTCAATCAGTAAAATTTTAATTGGTTGTTAGACGAAGATATTTTCTTTCATTCATTATTTCTCGTCAAAATGTACCAACAGACCATTGGAAGTAAACGAGGAATTATAAATAGATGAGACCAACACCAGAAGATCCAACAATTTATTGGGCTTTAAATCAAATTTGCAGTGGACCCAAATCTCCGAAACTAAACTAAGGGCCTCCCAGGTAATTTATGCAAAATGGCTTTACGTCCCAGTGCCAAGCGTTCTCTCCAAGTTTTACTGTATTCCAGATTTGGTGGTGGGTTGAATTTTTCTTCATGGGCACATAAAACCACCGCTTCCAGTTCCCATTTTGCAAAGACCAAAGCGAGTCTGGATTCAGGTATTGGGATTGTATCACGGAGATTTACTGCGCAAGTTCCTGCATCTGCGGACCAAATGAATATGATAAAACAATTGAGAGAACGAACCAGTGCTCCAATCAAAGACGTCAAGGCTGCTCTCATTGACTGCAATTGGGATATTGGTAGTCTTGTACAATGAACTGAACTTTTTCAGTTAACATCATTTGGTCTATTTTTATTGACTGTTTTCTGGATTGTGGTTTTGTGGCATTACGAGTAGAGGCTGCACAGAAAGATTTGAGGAAACGAGGGAAGGTCTTGGCGTCGAAGAAGTCTGGTCGAACTGCTACTGAGGGGTTGCTTGCTTTGGCGCAGGGCCAAGGGAAAGCTGCTGTCATTGAACTCAACTGTGAGACAGACTTTGTTGCCTGGAATGATATATTTCAGCATTTGGTTGGTGGTCGCTGACTTAATTCTTTCAGTTACACAATTCAGTAAGCAGGATTATTAGGAATTGTGATTCAGCATTTGCTGGTTCTAGTTTGATCTCTGATTCCTCGTATCAATTTAATTTTTCTTCTCTTGCAGGCATTGTCTTTAGCCAAGCATGCTTTGCTGGTTCAAAGTACTTGTCAACAGGTTTCGGGGGTCCGTTCTATTGAACCTGAGATTTTGGAGGTGAGATCGAGACTTTTCAACCTTATTGCTATTAGATTATAATTTTTATTGACTTATTATAATGTGTCGACTTAATCAGTCACAATATAGTGCTTTGTTTGTTAAAATGATTAAGCATGCTTTCAGGGTTATACCTGACTTTCATTCTATGTAGCAAGATGACAATGGCCTTAGAACATCGCCCGATTAAGCATAATACATGCATATGATGTTTGGCGTTAGGCTGCATTTGTTATGTTATTTATTGAGCAGAATTTATGATTTGACTGTGAGTATTTGAACTCTGGCTAAGGCCCAATGAATTGCCTTCGTGCATGTTGTTGCTGGTATGTGGAAATGTGCAAACATGAGATGATTTAATGGCATAGCAAGCTCTCCTGCTATGAAATGACATATAAGGGAACAAGAATTAGGTTTTTAAAGTTAGTGACTTTGACAGTATTAAATAGACGGTCTCCTAGTGAAGTTTTTATGCTGATCGGTGTACTGGAACCAGGACTCAAAGTTAAGCCTTGAACATCCTAAAATAAATGGGGAAACAACCGTTCAAAATGCAATTACAGAAGTGGCTGCAGTCATGGGTGAGAATGTAAAACTCAGAAGGGCATTCGTGATGTCTACATGTTCACCTTGTGTTCTATATACCTACCTCCATACAAGTCCTCAGCTAGGTAGAATGTTTGATACTACCTGTGTTCTCTGTTGTCAAAGACCTCTATTATTTATGTATTCTCTATTAAATACTTCCTTACAAGTCAAAAGCCCTTGGTTAATTGAGTTTTATGTGGATATCCCATAAAAGAAACTACCATTTTGCATTAAAAAGGAGAATTTGAGGCAAAATCTTGCTTGGTTTGTCGGTTGCATAAATGAATGTTTATGTGATTGTAGGTTTGGGTCGTATTGCTGGACTTCTATCTCTTGAAATAGAGGATGGGGATTCTCATTTGGAAGCTCTCCAACTTGTGGGATTAGAGTTGGCAATGCATGTCGTGGCAGCCAAGCCATTATTCTTGACCAAGCAACATGTTTCATCTGAAGTGTTAGAGTGTGAACGTGAAATCGTCAAAGTCGCAGGTAAATAGATTCTTATTTACGGTTCTGTTAGTTGCTTTAGTTATGTTACATATTGAGCATTAATGTCAATTAATTCTAGTCTTCATTACAGGGATTATAATTCCTTGATCATAGGGATTACATATCCTAAATTAATCTTGTAAATATGTATATATATAGCCTTATTACTGTACGGTAAATACATCAAGAAAAACAAACCTTTTTCTATCTTACAAGTTAAAAATGGGAAGTTAGGATATGGTAGTTTCCTGCTAATATTTGTGCCTGTTCTTCAGTCGTGGAGATCCATTTATTTTGTATGACATTTTTATACATTAATTGTGGTCCCCACATTTGTTTCATCCTTTACCTTCTTTGAAAGATCTTGGACTTGTATAAATATGTGTTCTAGGACGTATGCATCGCTTATATTTCTATTAGGACGGTATTTTTCTGGTCAGTAAAGATGTAAGATTGCAGGCGAAGAAGAATATGAATTTTCTCTGATAAAGCAATGACTATAGTTGAACATTAGACCCCAGATGAGTTATAAAGGCAGGACACTTTTCAAATGTTCAACTATTTTGAAAATACGTTCTTATGCACAATTTCTTCTGACATGCTATTCATTTCTACAAGCAATAACTGATTATTCATTGAGTTCTACCTTTATAAATTACCCTAGTCTATGAATCCATGAGAATTTGCATCCTGTTTCACAAAAGTATTTTTTATTCATTTTTGTGGTTGACTATTGCTTCTAGTATAAACAAATTGAAGATGCATGTTAATTACTATGCCTGTTGCTTACGAAAACTGATGGAGATGACAGTAAATGGTTTAGTTTCTAAATGTCATGGTTATACCTGATTCCAATTTCCCGCATGTTCTTTCTTCTTTGTTCCCCACTTTTGGTTCGAATATCATGTGTTGGCTTAGAGTTGTGAATGAATGTTAGGGGTGTGACATATGTCTATATTGATAGTTTTTTGAAGTGCACTATGCTGTTAATCGTTCTGTTTTGCCACTGGAAACTAGTAACTAAAGTTGTTTTAGGCAGAAAGTACAGGAAAATCACAGATGGCAATAGAGAAAATGGTTGAAGGTCGCCTGCGTAAATATTATGAGGAAGTTGTTCTTATGGAGCAAAAGTTCATCATCAATGATGCAATAAGTGTCGGGGTATGTCATGGTCACCAAATCTATCCCTCCCTGTATATATGTACCTATATGTATGCACATGTGTGCATTATTGTCCATTATCCATTCGTGTTCTGAATGTGAACATTGTGAAACTAAGTCTCTCTCTCTCTCTGCCGTACAGACACTGTTAAACAATCTATCCAAGGAAGTGGGCATGGCAGTGAAGATAGGAAGCTTTTTCAGGATGGAAGTAGGGGAAGGAATGCAGAGGTAGAGAGAGTGCCCTTCTCAGACTCTTGAGCAAAGATAACAGATAGACTAGGGATGAGTCCTTATGATGTCTTGTTCAAATGCAACTTGCATGCATCCGATATAACTTTAGAACAAGAACAAGATAGTGGAAAGGGGTATCTGCGTCTTCAACATTTGCTTAAATTTATCAAGACCACTTGAAGCTGTTTGAGCTAACTTGATCACTTCTCCTGACGAGTATATTTGTGATGATAATGAAATTTGCGCCAAGGTCCAAAGCAACCTTGGAGTTTTATCCTAATTATTCATGTACTGAGAAATTTTCCGCGTACCCCAACTTTCGGCAAAAATTCAAAGCACCAAAATGACTTGCTGCTTTTCCTGCTACAAGATTATATTTTCTCTTCTTACATTGTAACATGTTACTGTCTTTCATACTAATCAATGGTGTTTTGCAGGATTGAATCAAATGCAGACGAATCTGTTGCTCAGGCTGCTTGATCAGAGGCAGTATTAGTACGTTAATGAGTGTGGACCTGTATAAGATGCTTTTCAGAAGTTAAGACCTCACATCTGCTTTGGTTTACATTAATAATGTTCTCAATGTCTTCTTCCAATTTAACTTATGGCCTCGGGGTCAGTTGTAATAGAAAGTGCGTTGCTAACAGTCCGTTTGTTTTTGTAATCGAATGAAAAATGCCGTACTCACATTTGGTTGATTTTTTGATCAGTCTTTCTCCAGAATTAGACATTAAGTGGAAATGGGCGGAAGAAAGAAAGAGAAAAGAAAAGACTATCATACTCCTTAATATGCCATTTCTCACAAGAAATTACAATCAAGCTTTTCACAGGATGGTTACAACGAGTAGCAGAGAAAAAGAGAGGCAAATGGTGGAGGTAAATGGACATGCGTGAATTTTAATGAAACTTGAGGCTGGTCAAGATGTTGTTATTGACAGGATCAGCCAAGTGATCCAAGAGGTTTTGGTAAGGTCCAACACCAGTTACAAGGGCCTGTACAAAGTAGCCTAAGATTGCTAACATAGCCAATCGCCCATTCTTCACCTCCTTCAACTTCAAATCTTTCATGGACTTCTCATCTTTTCCAAAACCGAGAGGATTGAACAATGGTCCACCAGGATATTTTGGGTCTCCGGATCCTCCAAGGTACTTTTCAAGCCCCAAGAAATACTGCTTTCCCATTGACCCTGGTTTTGCCCAGTCCTGAAACCTCCTGTGCTCTGCGAATCCCATGAGTGCCATCTCAAACACAAACAGGGTGTATGGATCTGCCCAGTAATCGTATGTCCCTGCTGGTGGGATAACACCAGTTTTGAACCAGGGAAGGGCTGTTTCTGGTGGGATAAGACCTGCCTTTCCAAGAATTTCCGGAGCAATAGCACCTACAGCACCTAACATGGCATATCTTCCGTTGATGACCTCACCGTAGGCTAACCATTTTGGTTCGATAAAGCCTCCTGTGCCTTCTGGGTCGGAGAGGCCAAGTGGATCAAATCCATAATCACCTGGAAGGCTGTCGGGGACGGGGAAAGATCCAAAACGAAACTCAATTAGCTGCCCCTTCACTTTACGTCAAAATTACAGATAACTAATAAGATTGGAACCCTGGTAATTGAGAAAGTGCTCCCAAGTCCTACCTACCTACCACTCTACCATCTGGCTAAACCCGTGAAGGTGAACAAGAACAAACCATTTCACTTAATTCTTGGTTAGCACTAACTATGTCAGCGAAGTCCATGCAAGAGTTATACCATACCTTCCATCCAAGTAGGAAAGACTTTGTTTTGAAGCAAACCACAGTTGTCTGTCAGCTCCTTGCTGAAAATGTTTTAGTCCATCAGATTACAACCTGCATCTCGAACTGGAAAAAAGAAAAACAAATAATCACGAGAGGAAAATGGTACCTTCACGGGAGGACTAGAAGATGCCCTGACCACAAAGGAACCTTTTCTGGAGGATCCAAATGAAGACAGAGTTGGTCTTGCTCCTAGAATCTGTCTGGCACTTTCAACGGAAGAGGTGAGAGACGACGAGACAAGTGCTTGCGTTGCCATTTCTTTTTGAGGTTCTAATTCTATGCTGTGGAACTAATGGTAATGCACGAGTATGATTATGATTATGAACAAAAACAAAAAGGCAAGGCAACGAAAGCCAAGCCACCACTTGTTGGCTTGAAATCTCGCCTGATACAGTTGTAGATGAGGATAGGATCTGGATGTCCAACTGCCAATTCCCACGTGGCTGGCTTCATTCACTGGATAAAGGATATTGCAATTTTGATTTGCCACATGTCTGGCCAGTCGTCGCCATTACAATATCTGATCTGGTGGACACAAATTACTGTTAGAACTTGTATGGTTTTGAAGAAACTGTACGAATTTCATCATTTTCAGTGGTCTTGTGGGCCTTTTCTACTGAGTCTGACATAGTTCAGATGATATGTAACATTACCGTATGGCATTCGCTCATTCACCAAATCCTCAGAGAACGGGAAACATCATTGCACTGTGAAAATACACAGCTAAACATTTTATTCTGTAACATTTACAATGTTTGAGTGTTTCATACAATAACGCCTGCTATTTTCTGAAACAAGTTCCTGGTAACAAAACATGACATTGCATTAAGATTAACAAATTCTCAACTTCATAACAACGTCCGACACTTCCACTTTCTAAGGTCTACATCTAAACGACTAAGTGGGTTCGTGTCATGTCAAATGTCATTCAATCCTTGTGCATCTTCACCACCTCGTAAACGGCTGAAAAGTCCAGGTCTCCCAATCCCATGCTCCTAGCCTTCTTGAAAGCCTGCAACAAAATTTAGATGTTTTAAGTGGAAAGTGGTTGCTTCCTGAAAATTGAAGCATCCATATTAGCATTAGAAACTGATTGCAGATTGACCACTAAGGTTAGACCTAATACTATAGACCATTTAATGAGATTCAAATCTTGGAAGATGTACAGAGTGAGGAACTTTTACATATATTCGTCCTTTTTGTTATACCAAAAACAATCGTTTCAGATTTTCTTCCACTTTCACCTCCATGACGACCACAACTTCTCATTTAAGATAAGAGATTAAACTACTAATCCCAGTTTACCCATCAGATGTTCACATCCATAGACATTTGTAGACAAAAACATAAATACAGGTTGAACCCATATCCGATTAGATAACTATCTTATGAAGAACCTATTAAATACTACCGTTTAGCCTCAAGCCACTATTTTCTTAACCAAAGACCGTATCTTCACACTCAGTCATATCTAGTGCAGTTTAATTTCAGAAATAGACCATTTATAGAATCTGTAATAAACCATCCTCTGATGTCAAATTAAAAGATAATTAAAGTTAACTTAAAGATGAGTATAACCTCATTTGCAGCAGCTGCAACTGGCATTGAAACGGCATTCTGATCCCCAAGGGCAAGAGCCAATCTCATGTCTTTTTGTTGATGTTTCAGAGGAAATGCAGGAGTGTGATTACTCTTGAGCATATTTGGTCCTTTGCCCCTGAACATTGGATTAGCAATTCCACCCAGATCCTGCCCAACCGAAGCTCAAAGAATTCAACCCCTAATCCAATATAAGTAGAAATGAAACTCGTTCTTGTTATCTTACCAACACATCAAGAAGATCGTGAGGGTTCAGCCCACTACCTTCCGCCAGTACCAGTCCTTCTGAGAATGCATTCATCATACTGCACATCATAATTTACATCCAGCAACATGAACACATTGAAACTTTTAGGGAAAAGTAAGGGTATTATGTCATGCACGGAAAGGTGAGATAGCAAGTTGTTTGCATGTAGAGGTGAAAAAAAGGAAAAGAAATACTTTCAAGTAACAACATCTGACAGTCTAATATTTTGTTGGAACAAGTAAAAATGACTTCTTAAATAGAACATTGATCTCAAAATAAAGCATTTAAAGGTAAAAACTATATTATTAATATAAATTCTAGGGACCTTTGTTACCTGAAAATGCACAAATGAAACCTTAGGCAAATACTATAATTTCTATCGCTTTCAAAGTATTAGTATCCATCCTAATCAATTGGCATGCTTGCTTTCATGTTTTTTACAATAACTCATCACTAGTAGCTCATAGTTTGTTATTCTTCATCACTTTCTTTTTATGTTGGAGAAATCGTTGTTTTCTTTGTTATAATTATGGAATCTGTCATACAAAATACCAAAATATTATCAGCAACGCAACCCAGTCAGTGTAAAGCACATTGTTTAATTACTAGAACAAAAATTAGGACAATTGCTATAACTATTACCAAATTCTTAACCTGCAGCAAGCAGCGTGTGCATGAAACCTAAATGGAAAAAGTTTTATCACAGCGACGGAATGCATGAAATGAACTCTTTAACTTGACATCTAAACTTAGCAGTGCATATACTTCCCAAGAATGATTCGCATGCCTGGCACTTGTAACATTTAACGTTTTGGTATATTTATTGCCTATGTAGATGATATTCAAACAAAAACTTTTACCTGCCCATTATCATGTTGACCACAAGTTTCATTCTTGCTCCATTGCCAATCTGCCCCAAGAAGAAAGATTTTTTCCCCATGACATCAAATGCTTTACTTGCTTCTTCGTACAGAGCCTGACATTTGTGTTGGTGAGAAGAAGCCTTGAGCAACAAATTTGCATCTTGCGTACAACTTGACAAGAGAAGAGAGCAAGAGACAGATAACTCATTGATCAATTCATTGGTTTACCTTATCCCCAGCAGCAAGGATTACCAGCTGACCAGCTTCTGCAGGCTGCTTGCTACCAGAAACAGGTGCCTCTAGGAAGGAACCCCCCTTTGACGTGATTGCCTGAAAACGTCAACTGCAAATCATGATGATTTTATAAATGAACACAAGAAAATAAGACTCTGATAACAACATAACAAGTTAAAAACCATTATTCTTTTGGAATTTCAGAGGCCGACTAGAAAGCTCCAACGATCTTAAAACCGTTCATCTAATAGTGATGACACCCTGTAACTAATCTCAACTTCATAAGCCATTTTGCAGCTGTCAGAACATGAAGCTGAGTGGTAATGAGGTCGTCCTGGCAACAGACTGAAAAGGAAAAAAGTACAAAGGGCTTTTTACTAGTGTTATCCCCACAAAGTAGTGCACACCTAAATAAGCCGCTAGCTTCTGGAGAGAGGTGCAGTGTCTGCATACTTAACACTTTCCAAACTTTGACCTCATACCAAACATTTTTGCTCACACAACGAGCCAATTCCAACTCAATCAGAAAATCGTATTTCTTGTTTATTATTATTATTATTGTTTTACTCCTGCGCGATATCACGGTAGACTCCCAACATAAAGAGGTTATAGAATCATCTTCACGCTAATATAACAACTTCAAGGTCGGAAATTAATAGAACAAGAAATAACCTCATGGATTTTAGTAGAAGTCTCAGGATCAACAGTTGACATGTCAATGTAGCCTTTTCCATTACCAATTTCTTCGAGTACACCATTTTTGTCAAAAACAACCTAAAGCAAACAGTGAAATAAGGACTTAACAGACAGCCAAACTAGGGTACCATAACGGAACAAAGGGAGTACACAGGACCGGTTAAAGCAGACACACCGAAAGAGCCGAGGCAGGGTCAGCCAACATTGCAATTGTAAACTTGCATTTCTTTACCACTACCGCTGGGGTTTCTCCGATTGAGGCACCAAGCTCAACTAGTTCATCACACTGCAAAGTTACATCACCAGTCAGAGCTTGATACCTATTCAGGTTAAATATCTGCCATTTAACTGGACAAATCAATAGTCTTACGTCAGATTTTGACGTGTGGTAATCATACTAAGATGGTTTCATTTTCATCACAAAAACTGAATCTTGTTTCACCTTAATAAGGAAAACTAATGATCTTTGGACTCATAAATCGAAAAGCATAGGCCTAAGATAAGAGAAAGGGCACTTATGAATTAGAAGCCGCAGGTGAAATGAAAGTAGAAACCTTGGAGAGTGTCCTGTTCCAGACGGTGACTTTGAAGCCGCTCTTAATCAAGTTCACGGACATGGCCTTGCCCATTATACCAAGCCCCAAGAAGCCGACGTCCATTTCCATCTTGTTGTATCAGAATCTCTTTGTTCCTCTCTCTCTCTCTATAAGAAACGAACAATTGGAGATTAACAAACGAGTATTGATAACAAGAAAGAAAAGAACGTCATTGTCTGTGCAGCATAATGATTTAGGTACGCATTAAAATATATTCCATTAAAGTTAAAAGTTGTTTTCCATTGCATGTCACTTTGGCTGCAGCGGTTGATTGTTTGTCTATGGGATATTGTTTAGAATATCGTATCGGCCGGTTAAAAAAAACAAAGTATTTGTTAAATTTGCAACCGGCCTAGAGGCCCACACGAGATGAAAAATTAGACCAATCACAAATTTAAGTGAGCTTTTATTTTAAAATTTGGTCTGGTCGGTCGTACAGGGCCCGAACTCAGTCAACATGTCCCATGGACCGATCGGTCCATCCTTCAAAGATCAGTCTCATACCCAATGGCTACGTCAAACCCAGGCCCAATCCATGCTCTCGTTAGCCTGTCCGCATGTGAGAGACTTTCATGCACACGTAAAGACCTAAACCTAGTTGTTGCTTCATATATAAGGTATAATTCTACCGAAACAAAGGTACGCAATCATAACCTAGCTTTCTCTATATTCAGCAGCCTCACCTTCACCAAAAGACTGACTTGAGCGTCGGAGGGGCTAATCGGGACACAACCCCCGACGTGCCTTCTTTATTTTGCAGGGATCTCAGCATCAAAGTCATCACAGAAAACAGTCATCCAATGGATCCAAACGGCAACGCACAGTTCAACCAGAAACTGGCAGAACCAATATTAAATATCTTGTTTTTACTAGTACGAGATGTTTCCTCTAATTTCGTATTCAAAGATTGCATATCCTAAACCATCTTTGTTTTTTATTTTGTAGTGATGGGTAACAATGCTTCTTCTGCACCATCGCACACGTCGCCATCCACTGATCAAAGTTGCAGCCAAAATTCTCGTCAGAGAAGTGATATAGCATGGAAGCACTGTTATGAGGTAAAAGAAACAAACCTTAAAGTGTTTGTATTGCGATCAAGCAATTTGTGGTGGCAGGATAAACCGAATGAAGCAACACCTAGCTAGCATGATTGGTAATGTCAAACCCTGTCCTAAAGTTAAACCAGATGTTCATTTTTAGATTAAAGGACAGTTAATAGAAGCATCTAATAGTAAAAAGGAAAAAAGATGACTCTAGGAAGAATTTGTATGATGTTGAGACTTATGAGTTAGATGAAGATGATGTAGCGGAGATCTCTAACTTAGCTGCTAAAGGAGATGTAGGTGGTAGTAGTAAGAGAAAAAAAAAACAAATGAAATTATAAGTTATATGAAAGCCGGTGCTGGTATAGACTCAGCTCAACCTAGCATACAAGCAACACTACTAAGTAGAGAAAGATGACATGATACTGATATGTCAATTGTATTGTGGTTTTACGATAGTTGTATTCCGATCAATGCTGTTAATTCACCATTTTTTCAAACTATAATTAGTCGAATTGCAACTATAGGTCATGGATACACAGGTCCTACTTATCATGCATTAAGAGTCCCATTACTTAAAGAAGCTAAAACCCAATGTCAGTT
>JANZLX010000009.1:7335638-7349669 GCA_025531955.1 Erythroxylum orinocense | reverse complement strand
GATAGGATTTAGAAATCCTACTACAATTTGACCCATTCTAGTCCAATGACCCTAATTTCAATCCCAAAATAATATACTCAATAGTACAGTGCCATTGGGTAGCAATTTTTGCTACCGAAAAGCAACCGGTTCGCCAATTGGCGATTTTTTTCTGGTCCAAAAATTTTCTCCGGAAAAATCCAGAAAAATTTCTAAAAATCCCTTAAAATATAAAACACACTATGGATCAGTCAAAATAATTTTTCAAACCCATTAACCACGTTAATCCCAATAAAATTATCTTAGGCACGCAAACCGGGAATGTCATGTATGCATGTCCAGTAATTGCATATGCACAATTGTGACTGTGTACCAATCCTATTATGCACGAACACTCCTATGAAATCCCAATCTGGCACATCTTATGCCAATATACTATTCTACCCTTCCAATTGAGGGTGGGATGTTACAGTCAGAATATTTTTCGATGGAATATTTAGGTCCGTAGGTAAATTTACCGACAGTTCACAGCAAATCCGTTGGTACATTTTCCGACGGTCATAGCCATCCGTCGGTATATTTACCGACGGTTACATAATATGTTCGTCGGTAAATTTTGCCTATTGCCATTTTAACGACGTCGTTGCCCGTCAGTTAATTCTGTTGCTAATTTATATTACCGATGGAATCCAAACATTTTTCGTCGGTAATTTCCATCGTTAAATGACGTTTTTCTTATAGCGGGAGTCCTTATTCATTACTTCAAGTTTAGTTTGCTTACATTGTTCTTGCATTTACGTGAATATGATAGAACATTATGTTGCCTTACAATTAAAACCACCCTTTGACATTATTTCGTAGTTACAAAATCTCGTTGAAACTAACTAATTTCCGGCTATAAATCTTCCCGAATCTAATTGATTCATGTTCTATTTTACAACTAGATTTATGCATTATGATAAGTTGGATCAGAGGACAAGTTTCCTTATTCACCTACTCTATATATGGTTCCTTAGAATTACAATTACTTGACTTGCTAGAGAATAACAGAAAAACAAATAATTGACAGATAATGGTGGACCAGGACCACTAAGTAAAACCAAAAACCAATCAGTGGCATATATTCTACCTAGCATTGTGTGGATTAGGAATAGAAGACTCCCTCTTCCAGCCTGCTGTTCAACTCTCCTTCTGGTCCTCTTTACAAGTAAAGAAAAAGGAAGATGACAAAAGACAAAATATTGAAAAAGTAAGAGATTTATCGTCTATATTTCTTAAAAGAATATGATGGTCCATAAAATGGCAACACAAGGTCGAGGGGGAGGTGGATCCATGGGAGTTTCCGGCTTCACACCATCACCTGCATACTTGAGTAGATATGCCACACGCAGGACCACCTTCTACAATCTCCATATGGTATGTAGACCTTCTGTCATTCGTGTATGGCTCATAACATATAATATTGAAGTCTTGTCCGAATTGTTACAGCAGTAATGCAAATGAGGTTTTTAATACCATATATGTAAAGAGCAGATGAGGTTTCAAAGATCAAACTCTATTTGGAACTCTTTTACAAGAGATGAATGATTTTGTTTTCTGTCATTAATAGGGGAAATCATAGTCTAATTGGAATTGATGTATTACTGATAGTAAAAAGAAAGACAGCTTCTGCTAATCTTGGGTTGTTAAGTGCACATGCTTTCGGGTGAGACCGGTTTCTCAGAATGGGAATATGGAAAATCTTACTTCTTGCTACTAAATCCATTCTCTTTTTATTTCATTCCATTGCATATGGTTTCTGCTACTGCAATCATGCCCAGCAGATGGTTAGCGATTCCATGACAATGAGAAGATGTATAAGCTGCTCTGCCGTTCAAGAATCATCAAGTTCCGCAGGTATGTGAGCTTCCAAGCGCTATGTTTTGTTTGCATAAAGCATCAACCTACATTGACTATTTGATTCATTAGTCGCTGCTGAGAATGAGAAAAAGGAAGTGAAAGCAGTTGAAACAAAAGAACCCGTCAGGCCCAAACCAGCAGCAAAAGCTCCTCCAAAGCCACTTCCTCGGTTGATGGATGAGGATGTTCTTCCTCCACTTAAAACAGCCCTTGAAGCTGAAGAAGATATTACAGAACTTGACCTGTCTTTCCAAGATAACAGAGTCAGGCTACCCCCCATTTTCCTCATTGATTACCTATATTGGTTTCATCAAGTCCCATTAATTAACTTTTCCTTTGGAACTAATGTAACAGTTGGAAGGCTCATTTCTGAAGAAGGGCAAGCCTTACTCCTTTTGGGCTTTCTTTCCTAACGGAGTTCTCACAGGTAACTACATATTAAAGCCATTAGTGTACACATACATACATACACGTACACGCTAAAAGAACAGTTTAGCATCATCATTCATCGGTTGTTGTGGTTGGACAGGTCCTAAAGGCTTTTCTTTATCGTCATATGGCTCAGAGGTAAGCACTGTGGAGCCTTTTCTGATCGATGAAAAGAAAATTACTGGGAAGCATATTGTATTCTGGGTGCGTAAGAGGTTAGCAGCTCAAGGAATCATTCCCGTCTGGGACAAAAAGACATGACTTGCAGTCAGTATATGTAGTTTCTCAAATTCATTTCATATCATGTAAGATATATACAATCATCCATTAGTTATATCCCATTTTTGTTCTATAATCTTATAAAGAAATAAACTTTTTAACTATTTAACGAAAGGATATTGAATCTGAGTGTCATCTCTTTCTCTTCTGGTCCCAATATTTGTGAATTCTTCACCTAAAATTTACTGATATATCATCATATAGAAAAAAATAAAATAAATAAGCAAATAAGAAAAAAGACTATGTGCTATAAATTATGATTGCAGCACATCTTCTTCCTCCACGAGTATCGTTCCTAATATTTTATAAGCCCCGACTAAAGTAAAAAAATGATCTTTATTTTGCCTCTTTTTGTTTTGATGAGTGTGAAGAGTAGGGCCTCGTCAAGAACAAAATGAGGCAAAATAAAAATAGGTGTAAAACTTGAACCTTTCTTTTCACTGAATAAAATTTTTTATTTTCGGTTAATAGTATTTTCGGATGAATAGTAAAATCTTGTGGGACCTAACTTCGAAATAATGAAAAATATCTATAATAAGTTTTAGAGTTAAATGATAATGAAATTGATCAAAATTAAGTCCAATAGGATGGATTTCGAGAGTTTTGAAAGTTTAGGGCTAAAATGTCCTTTTTGAAAAGTAATGGGTATTAATGATTTTAAACCCATTTGAAAATTTTGAAAGCATCCAATCATTAAGTATTGACCCTAATTAGAAAATTTCATGGTCAATTTGATGATAAGACGCTTGCGAAATATTTTCGGGACGTAGTTCAATTAGTTGGTGAATTAAACTCATTAAAGGGGCATTTTGGTCTTTTGTGTATAACTGTAAAACCCAAATCTTTCCTTTCACTGAATAAATTTTTAATTTTCGCTGAATAGTATTTTTAGATGAATAATGAATTTTGTGGGACTCAATCTCGAAATAATGAAAAATATTCGTAATAAGTTTTAGAGTTAAATGATAATGAAACGGATCAAAAATAAGTCCGATAGGATATATTTTGAGAGTTCCGAAAATTTAGGATTAAAATGTCCTTTTTGAAAAATAATGGGTATTAATGGTTTTAAACGCATTCGAAAATTTTTAAAGCATCCGATCAATAAGTATTGACCCTAATTAGAAAACTTCATGGTCAATTTGATAATAAGACGATTGCAGAATATTTTCGTAATATAATTTGATTAGTTAGTAAATTAAACTCATTAAAGGAGCATTTTGGTCTTTTTGTGTATAATGGTATGAGTGGATTAGTGAGTCACACCTAATGATCAATTAAAGGCTTTCTTAAGGGTTAAGCGTCATTTATTAAATGAATAATTAGTAATTATAGAAAGCCATTAAGACATTGACATGTGTAAAGCATTAAGTAAGTATAAAAAGAATAAAGCAAGACTTTTGGCTTCATTTGAACATAACCGTGAGAGTGTTTGAGAGAGTAAACATGAGAAAGCTAAAAAAAAGTGAAAAGAAGAAAAGCAAGGTTAAGGTCGCTTAAGGAGAGAGGAAGAAGAGGGCTTCCATTATTCATGAGTTTTCATAGAGATTTGGAGAAACCTTGATCAAACCTAAGTTCTCATTATTTACCCAAAAGATTGGAGAAAGAAAGTAGTAAGTTTTCCTAACCTAAATTTCTAATTTTTATGGTTTGTTTTGAGTGAGAAGGATGTGTTTAAGATCAATTGTTTCTTGATGTTATTTTCTTGTTTCTTTACATAGAATTGTTTGAATATAGTAGGATAAGAACATGTAGTAGAATTTTGTCTTAGGTTAGTTTGAACTAGTCCCATTGTTTTGGCCATAAATCAACCTACAGACCTCCAAATTGAGTGATTAAAATTGGACATAAAAGCTAAGACATAGTACAAAAAATCCCTGGAATAAACCTACACCAAATTCTGGATGACTAATATCTAAGTTTGAGATTGAAAATGGTAACCTAATATTGTCTTTATGTTGAAATAGATTGTGATAGTGGGTACATTTTTCATGATTTATAAGCTTAAATGGCATGATTTTTGATAATATTGAAATTAGAGACTTTGGGGAACAAATGTCCAAAAGACCTCAAAGCCTAATTTAAATGTTTTCTATGTGAAAAGTAAGGAACAAGTGGAGGTATAGATTCTAGGCATAGGTCATAACCATGATTCATCATGCATGATCATGATATGGTAAATTAAATTGAGTGAGATAGTGTTTTGAAGAAATTGATAAGTTAGAATAAGTAAAATATGGTTTTAAGTGACTTTTGAAGTTAGAATTGGAAACAGAAAACAATAGGTTATCTTACGGTAGTAAAAAAAAATACGATTAGCGTACGTGTACATGATTAAATACTAATCTCGAATTAAGTTAAACTGAATTTATAGTGTTAATGTCTTATTTCTGAATTTGGAAATAAATATTTAAGTGAAATGCGCTTGTGTAGCTAAAGGAAATGCACAGAATATGTAAGTGTGCTTGGCGATAAAGTTGCTTAGTGGTGAGTGCATTTTAAAGGTATTTTATGAAAATGATTTCTATCTTATGGTGAAGTGAATGTGGATTATGAGTCTTATGTGAATGGTGTATTATAAGTTAATATTGCTAGTATAATTTTATGATTTTAGCAATATACGAATTGAAGTTTGAAAGTTAAATCCTCTATGATTTGTGTTTATAATGAGATGAAGTTATTGGTTAATAAAAAGGAAACGGTTTTTTAGCCTATGGTATACCAATAGGTTTTATACATATTATTATACCCGTGTATAACGATTAACCTAGTACAGGTAAGCAATATAGAATCAACTCCATAACTAGTAGTTAATCAATTGTGGGTAAGCGATGTAGAACCAGCTCTGTAACTATCGTTATATAGCGGTTAACCTACTATGGGCAAACGATGTAAATCAAGCTCTGTAACTAATGGTTGAGCAGTTGCAGGTAAGTGATACAGAACAAGCTCCATAACTATTGTTGTATAGCGGTTATCCTAGTGCGGGTAAGTGATGTAAAACTAATTTTGTAACTAGTGGGTAACTAATCGTAGATAAGTGATGTAGAACTAGCTCTGTGACTTTATACCTGAGGGTACCATACGGCACAGAAGTTAGCGATAGGCTATGTCGTGAAGAAATTTATGATATTTTTAATGTCGCCACTATTTATTTGAAAAGCGATTTGAGAAACTTGATTTCTCGAAGTATATATGTTTTATATTAAATATTGAATTATACGTACTGAGACGAATTTGTTTTAGGGAGATTTAAATAGTTAAATATGAATTATACGCATTGAGATGAATATGTTTTAGGGAGATTTAAATAGTTAAACATAATTTGAAAAAAAATTCTAGCATTCACTAAGCTCGTTTAACTCACACTCTCTTTTCTACAGTTCAAGAGTGAGTCCGCCCTTGCCTAGAATCAAGCCTGTCGTACATAGTAGTTCTCCTATAAAATAGTGTCATACGGAATTTTAAAAATAAACAATACACGGTACTGTGCGATATAGGTACAATACAGTTAACTATATCGCACAGTACCATATTCCTATCTTGGATAGATATCGATTGATTTGTCTGACCCAACAAGCTCGTGCACTCACAGATTTATCTTTGGATAATACGTTCCAGATAACAAAATAGTGCACGCTCCATTCTGGCCCAAATCATTTGTTGCACACCCCATAACCAGGGACGTAGCCACTCTTGGCCCAGTGGGGCACTAGGCTCGGCGAAAATTTAAAAAAAGTTACTTTTTTTAATTTTTAATTTTTTTAATATAAAAATATAATTTTTAGGATTTGGGCCCCCAAGATTTTAAAAAATTTATTTTGGGCCCCCTATATTTTTTGGTTGGCTACGTCCCTGCCTATAACCACGGTCATTTTAAAGCCTTAAATCACCTAACTAATGAAAAATCACTCATTCAACATACCATACATTCTTATGAGACATTAACCCATAAGAATCCATGTGTTGTAGTATAATTCAAAGTACACATGTCATATGCTTATTGGTTGGGTTAGTCGTGCTAGGCCCAAGCCCAATTTCAGAACGACACGCAGGCCGATCGGTCCATTTCCAGATGTTGACCTAACTCCTGTAGGTATTTACTATATAAGTTCATCACTTCATCATGATGCAGGTACGACTCTAGAAACCTAATACTCTCTCTATTCACAGCCAAAAATCCTACGACAAAAGAGCTGACTTAAGCATCAGAGGGGCCGTCCGGCGATCACCCCCTGGTGTGCCTTATTATTTTGTAGGTATTTACTAGCTGGAGCTAATCGAACTCATGGATCCAAACAATGGCGCCCAACCTCACCAAAACCAGATCGAACCACTTATTAATTTTTATATATCAACAATTCATGCAAAACACACTCAATTCATGTAAATCTAACTTTCAAATTAACAATTTAACACAACTTTATTCTATCGATACCCCAAATTAGGTTATCCACAAATATACTTAAAATAAAAAAATTAAAGAATATAAATAGTTAATTAACACATAATAAAAAATTTAACATGTAAAAAATAGCAAAATAATTAATTTTTTAATGTTCTTTTGAAGGTTTGAAGGTAATTCAAAAAATTAGAATTTTACTTAAAGTAAGATTACTAGGATTTTAATTAAAAGAATATAGTTAATTTACAAAGTTGACTAATATAGTTAATAAAGTCGTTTCTAAGTTAGTACCTAAAATAGTTCACTGAAAATTATTGCTATTTTTAAAGTATAGTGACAAAAGATGGGACTGTACTTGTGCATTATAAAGGAAATTTTGAGGGTGATCCATTTGAGAGATACTCTATGGGTATGAATTGATATGGCAAAAGTGACACATTCTATCCTAAGGATATTGTAGATGAAGTGAAACTTTATAAGGATGAGGATGACAACGAAGCTTTGTATTATAGTATATCTGGAAAGACTTTAAAGGAAGGCATGAGAGACCTAGGTATTGTCCATCAGATCCTTGATGAAGTGGTTCATTACTAATATAATTGGAGATATCACTGAAATTTAACGTATTAGTTTACATGATATGAATACTATGATTGTTAAATAGTATGGCATAGATGTGATAATGGTAAGTTGTGAGATTATGATAAAGATTCAATCTTGGCAGTATAAAAGATAGAAGTTGAAACATCTTTTTTCCACTAGAGTAACACTAGTTTTTGTGAAACTCTATATAGCTTTTGAGTTGTTTTTAAAAAGCAAAATGGATGATTATAGAAGGATATTGGTGCTAGATAAGGTTTTTTTAAAAATAAATATTAATGGGGTTTTGCTAGTTGATAGTAGTAAAGATACTAAACATCAAACTATTTATTGTGCCACTTTTTTGTTTATAACACTTGTGAAACTTGACTTAAAGATAAGAGTGGTTGAGCTACTATGAGTGATTTACAAAAGGTGAGCAATCTTCTTATATATACATTTTGTTATTTTGTTAGTTCATAACTTAATGTAGTAGTAATAATAATCTTTTGGTTTATTGTTGATTGATGCTTTCTATGTTTATAATAAATTATTTTTAAAAACTGCATGTGCATGACGCAGCTATAGCTAGCACATGCAAGTACGAGTTGATTTTACGAGGATTATAAGTACTATTAATTGCCCCTTTTCTATTATCTAACTGTTGATTTAGATTGTGGATTCAATTAAAATTTAAACTAAACAAATGAACTAAGATTTAAACAATAATGAACGCAACATAAGGAGAGTGCTAAGAAAAATCAATATCAAATAATAGTGTTTAGGTAATGAATCCCTTAAGAATATTTATATATTAACCCTTTTTTCAAAAAATTGTATTACTGATTATTGAACAGTAAAAATTCCTATCTTATGTTAATATCTTTCTTAAGACTACTAACTAATCTATCAGTTGATTAACAGAAATATTTCTAGTTAAAACCCTAGGACTGCATTATTGATTTGTGAATTTCACTATTAGGTTTGATCATAGTTTAGAGGATTTATGTTGGCCTATCTCTAGGTTTGCATATAACTCCTTTCAATTATGGTATTTATCCATACAAAAGGATTTCTCAATCCTAATCATATGAAATAAAGTCATGAACTAATATTCTAGTTATATTAGAACAAAAATAAAACATATAATTGAATCGCAATAAATCAATCAATACAATTGCATTAAATAAAAGATCAAATTTTATTGTTACTACAACTTAGGGTTCATTAAACCTAGGCACTAAACAAATTTAGTTCCTACTCATACAAAACAAAACCAAAGATAGAAGAACTAATAGAAAACAAAGAAATAGTAATTCTAAATCTCCCTTTTTCTTTTAATGGATCTTTTTGCAAAACTAGATTGGATGTTGTTATCTCTCGGATCTTGACATATTCTTCTTGTTTTTCCTCATCCTTTGATTAGAATTGTCGCCTCTCTGTGTTCTTTACAATTTAAAAACCCTCTAAAACTCAACTCCTCTATTTGTCTCTGCTCATGTCCTTTTATAGTAAAAACTAAGATTTCTGGGATATACATAAATCAACATACACGAGCGTGTGAGTGACTGTGTATTCTAGAAATACTTGAATTCACGATTTTACATAAGCACAAAGGGACTTACACGGGCAATATACACAGTCGTATATATCAATATACAAGGGCGTGTAACTTCACATGACCAAAAACAATATTCTCTAAATCTTACACATTTACAGAGTCTTACACAGTCATTATACACGATTGTGTAGGTCCAAGTTGCTTCAAATCTTCTTACCATCCCACAATTTCATCCAAAATTTTATTTTTTAATCCAAGAAGTCAATTATCACATACAATGCATTTGAAGCAAATTAAGTACCAAAAATATTGTAAAACTATTTAATAACAAGAAAAAACATTAAATATTTATACTCAAATAAGCATTTATCAAACATCCCCACACTTAAGCTTTTGCTTGTTTTAAAGCAAATCACAATCTAAATTATCAATCTTATGAACATCCATCCCTTAGTAACCTCAACCTGTCCATCCACACTTTAAATCATCATATCATATTGATCAAATTAACATACAATTAGATTTAAGTTATCCTAGAACTAACCTTCATAAGTCAACATCAATAATAATCATATCAATAATCTTTTCGAAATAGAAAACACAAATCTTTACACCAATACCAAGGTTTCACTTAATGCACTCAACTGTTTAGGGTGAAAAGTATAAGAACTCTCAAATCAATACATAGCAGAGCTATTAACCATAAGCTTAAAATATTATCATATCTTCACCACTTATAAGTAAACTAGAAACAAATATCTAAAGTTCTTGATACAAGGATTTAATGGGGCTTAGGTAAGCAATGATTGGGATTAAAAAAAGGGTGATAAATTTAAAGGGAATATATAAAAACAAGATTTCAAGAATTACAAGAAATTTATTATTTCACACTCTAGGTTGTTCACATTATAAATCCTTTAGTACCAATCTCAGTGAATTAATGAAATATTGAACATTTAACCTTTAGGATTCAAATTAATAGAAGGATTCAAGAAAGATAAGATAAAGGTTAATAATGGGGTTATAATCAACAAAAATGACTAAGACTCAAAATTGGTTACTCCTAAGCGATAAAATATGGTAGGGTAATTATAAAAAAAATAGGCTAAACAAATGTTGAATATAAGTGCCTTTATCACTTAGATGCTTTTAATTTAGAAATGTGGTCTCAATATGTATAATAAAAGCAAGTTCTAGAATTATTCAACTATGCATGATAACACACACAAAAGAACTAAAAGAGCTTAAATAATGATGCTTTTTCTCTTTGGCTCAAAAGCTTATAAAAAAGTCTTATGTGTATAAATAATATGCAATTTTTATTTAAATTAACTATCTAAATGACTATTAAAAATATGACCCATAGAAGCAAGTTTATTCTAACTTTCAACCTTTTACATACTAATTCAAGTCAATAATCAATAACGATTTCAAGTATTTTTGGATACATTTCAACTAATTCAGGATATCAATTAATAATATTTAATAACAAAGATTATAAAAAGCTTAATAAAATTATAATCTCCTTCCCCACACTGAAAATTGTGCATTGTCCTCAATGTATATAATATAAGCAAAATAAATAAAAAGGAAGAAAGGATAAGAAATTTGGTACTTCACTAAGTAATAAAGTTTAGAATTTTGATTTCGATGAGGGATACATATGATATTAGATACAAGCATCTTTGTAAAATATAAATAAAAATGAAAAAAAATATGGAAATAATGATGATATAAAATAACATTAATTTAATGTTTAGACAAAAGAAGATAATAAAAGAAAGAAAATAAGAAAAATACAAATAATAAGAAAAAGAAAAGAAAAGACCACATTGTAGCATCCTTCAATCATGTGGTAACTCTGGCATATCCATTGATGGAGGGTCCTCAATTTGTATGTCCTCAAAATGTGGAGGAGTTGATGATGATGTACCTATTATAAATGATGGAGGTTGAAAAGTTATGCCCTGATGGCTTGCCATCTGTAACAGTAGATCCCCCATCCATCTAACAGAGATCTCAAGTTAGCTTATCCACTCCACAATCTCTGCCTATTGTACTCGGATAGTTCGTTGGGTATCCATGAGCTACCCCACGTGTCTCTCCAATTGAGTTATCTTTAATTGGTCCCGGTGTGGTGTCTGTAGTCTGGCTGCTTCCATACTATCCTCCTCCTATGCAAACCCTCCCATTTGGGATGGCAGTGGCAGTGGCAGTGGCAGCTGCACCGATATGTGTGGCTACTTTCTAGCTCCTCCTAATGTTACTAGTTTGTCAGGGACCTTAATGAGTCAGTAAATGTTACATGTAGGTCCCCGCCGTTTGCTCACCATACATATGTGCTTCATTACATCTAGGTTTAATGCTGTCATGATGCCTACCAGTTGCATCGCTTATAATCTATTGAAGATCCCCATCAGCTGAACAAGTTTAGTCATATAAAGCCTGACATAAATCATGTTGACCTTCCCCTCCTCTCTCTAACACTAGATAAATTAGGCTAATGCATGCCCCAAGTGGATTGGCATCCTCTCACTTATGCTCCAATGATAGAACACATCTAGATTGTTAGCGTATAGCTCAGTACTCTATGGATATATCTGAGCATTGGGTGTCATAGAGACAATGGCTTAGATTTACTCAAGATGTAGTCACTGTCATCGTTGACCGTACACTAAAATTGTCGAATAAAATACCTTATACAAAAAGTCTATTTGTAAAATTAGGTAAGCTTGCGTCCCCACAAATTCTTGATCGTACAACCCCATAATGATGGAGAATTTTTAATAGCTCATTTGGACCATCTTTTTGGAGCAAAAGGTTAAATCCCCAACTCAAAGGCCCCCTACATTTCGGCCCGACGAAACAACTGGGAGGATGTAAATCAGGTACTCAGCGGCCCGCTAAGGTTGAATCCCCTTGGAGCAAAAGGTTGAATCCCCAACCTAAAAGACCCCCCACACTCCGGCCCGACGAAGCAACTGAGAGGATGTAAATCAGGTACTCAACGGCCTGCTAAGGGGGAGGTGAGCAACCCACAAGCTTACAAGGAGCCCACCCTCAAAGTTCACAAGGGACTCAAGAATGTTACTTCCACACTGCAAGCCGTGGGATTCGAACCTTGCACCTTGGAGCAAATCTACCCCTCCGAAACCAACTGAGCTACGCCCTGCGGGCGGACCATCTCCTTTAATTGCCGGAACTGAATGGTGTTCAATTCGTCATAATTATGTCATCCTTTTTCCACAAAGAATATAGAGAACACCTCGAGTGTTAACTCCTAATAAAAGGGCTTCACGATCTCGCAAAGATGAGACTAGGCTGTAGCATCAATAAGGTCCCCAAGATGCTGGACCAAATCGACCTATCCTAACGCCTCCCAGTCAATCTTGCAACCTATTACGAACATCTTGTCCTTAAGCCACTGATATTACTCCTCATGCATCGTAGTATTGAATAGATCTGAGGACACTTTGGTGGTTACATCGAGCAAGCTCCCCTTGGGTCTCTAAAAGATCCTTCTCTTCATTGCCACTTTCTTGGTACTTCCTTTATGCATCGTGGTCCTATCATTTTGCCTAAAACTTTACATAAATGAGAGAAAATTGCATGTAAATTATGAAACTATCCTTTTCCCCACACTTATTTCTTATGCTCACAAATTTGTTAATCATGAATTAAACTGAAAAATAAAAATTAAACATGTAGCAAAATCACAAAGAAATAATCTATCGCACATAAATAAATAAATAAATAAGCAAAAAATTAACTAATAATCCAATTAATCGCAAAATTTAAATTAAAAATATTGCAATTAACAAATGAAACTAATATAATTATCGAATTACGAATTTAACCCTAAAATTGAAATTAGAAATCCTAATCTAACAATTACACAAAATAAGTAAAATTTAAGCATTGAATTTATGAAAAAAATCAAATTTAAATTGAAATTAAACAAGAAACAGCTTCAATTAATCATAAAAGAAAATAATTAATCCTAATTTCATGCAAAATCATAACAATTTAACAATTAGCGAGCAAAATTGCAATCTCAATTAAAATTTTATCCAGATTTCATGCAATTCATCAAATTGAACCAATAAATCAAATGGGTAAGGAAGAAATTCAACTATTAAATCACAAGTAACCACAAAATCATGCAAAATTTCACAAAATTCCAAAATTGTAATCCTAGCATTTTTTGATTAAAAAAGGCCTAAAAAGTGCAAAACACAACAAGTGAAATTAATAAGAATACTTACTTGGATGTCGCTAATTTGCAAGAAAAATGTAAGAAATTGGACAAGAGACTGAGCGGGCAACAATGGGTGAGTGAGAGAAAGAAGAGAAAGTGAGAAAAATGAAGCATTAGGGAAAATTTAAGGGTTGTCGAAGACTTAAAAAGTTTGCCACACAACTATATAGCTAACCATATGTAAGCCACTGACTTGCAACTTTTTGCGAGCTTACATGGGTGTGTATCTAACCATGTAAGTATATATGAGCATGTTTAGAGAGTGTGTATCTCTCTGTAAATGTGTGCAACATGAAAAATAATTAAATAAACTTAAAAATTTTGCACTCCAAGTTATGAACCTTTAACACGTATACCCTAACATAATAATTATGCACAATTTCATCAGGATGGTCAATGTCTTAACCTAAAACACATTAAAAATCAATCAAAACCTATTATTGAAGTGAATCACACGTTAATATAACACTTAATAAATGATATACAAATGCATAAGAAGGGGGGGTTGAATTGTGTATTCTTTTTTGTTAATCCCATTGTAAAAAATTTCGTTAAAAGAAAGTTATTCTTTTCACAAAACTACTGAAAATCAATGTTGTAAAATATTTTCGAAGTTCTCGTATGAAAACAGTAAGATCGAAA
>JANZLX010000009.1:7323556-7335538 GCA_025531955.1 Erythroxylum orinocense | reverse complement strand
GAGTATTTGATGATGGAGCTTCTTCAATATCAGCCAATGGTATTGAAGGGGTTTCATTATCTGTATCATCTCCCTTATTTGGTTGAGAACTGTCATCAAACTTAACATGGATAGTCTCCTCAACAGTCTTAGTGGTAAGGTTGTAAACCCTAAAAGCCTTTGATGATATTGAGTAGCCTAGAAAGATTCCTGAATAGGTCTTGGAATTGAATTTGTCCAACACTTCCTTTGTATTCAATATAGAGCACTTGCAATCAAAGGGATAGAAGTAGGATATGTTAGGCTTCCTCCCATTCCATAATTCATACAGAGTTTTCTTCAATAAAGGTCACAGCAGTATTCTATTCTGAATATAACAAGCTGTGTTCACTGCTTCTGCCTAAAAATACTTAGGAAGATTCATCTCGTATAGCATAGTCCTTGTCATCTCCTGAATCTTCCTATTCTTCCTTTCAACAACTCCTTTCAACTGTGGAGTTCTAGGAGCAGAGAAATTATGAAAAATTCCATTTTCCTCACAGAATATTCTAAACTTCTTATTTTCGAACTCTCCACCATAATCACTCCTGATACTAGCTATAGACATTCCTTTTTCATTTTGTAACATTTTGGAAAGGATTCTAAAACACTTAAAAGACTCGTCTTTGTGTGATAAGAATAGTATCCAACAAAATCTTGTAAAGTCATGAACAATAACAAATCCATACTTCTTTTCATCAAGACTTAATGTCCTAGTTGGACCAAATAAATCGATACGTAACAATTCTAGAGGTCTAGATGATGTTACAGTATTTTTAGAAGAAAAAGTTGTTTTAACTTGTTTTCCTTTATGACAACTTTCACAAAAGAAATCCTTGTTAAAACTTATTTTTGGTAAACCCTAATCCAATCTTGTCATTAGGATGACTACACTTTCCTAATATATCATTCATTTTCTTCGTACTTTCAGTGAAAGTTGCTAGATCAACTGAAAGACTGTTAATTCTAAGCTTTAGCTGATTGATCTCTTCAGATCTATCTAGAACTCCCTTTTTCTTAATTTCATTCACTTGGTTTTTTAAGCTAATGTTCTCTCTTTCTAAATCTTGTATATTCTTTAGATTTTCTACATACCTTTTTTTCAACAATTTGTACTGTTTCAGAATTTTATGGAAATCTTCTAGTAGCTCAGAATATGCATCTTGTAAATCATTAAATTTTGAGGTTACCTCCTCATAATTTTCCTCTTCGGCTACTAGGCATATATTCGCACATTCTGACTTTTCTGAGCCAGTGTCTGATTTGGATGAATCTAGATCTTCCCAGGTTGCCATCATGCTTTTCTTGCCTTCTCTACTCTTCTTTGGTTTTCTCTTTAGTAATGGACTCTCGGACTTGTAATGTCCTGGCTTGTTGCACTCAAAGCATATGACGGATGTCTTCTCGATCTTCCCATCATCTTTGCTATTCTTCTTGAAGGATAGATTTCCTTTGGCCTTTTTCTTCCATATTCGTCTAATCTTTCTTGAATTGAAAGATAGCTCTTCATCTTCTTCACTTGACTCTTGGTCTGACTCACTGGAATCATCATTCTTAGCTTCTTCAATCTTCAATGCTTTTGACGATGAATTCCTCTTCCTTTGAGTCTTATAGTTCTTTTGTCCGGCCTTCAGTGCTATTGACTTGTCCCGTCTGGGCTTGTCTTCAGCATCAAGCTCAATTTCATATATTTTCAAAGATCCGATTAGTTCATCGAGCTTTAACACGCTTAAGTCTTTGGCTTCCTGTACAGCTGTAACTTTCGGTCTCTACCTCTTTAGTAAACTCCTGAAGATCTTACGAACATGGTCTTGATTATCATAAGTCCTTCCAAGAGCTTTAAGCCTATTGATAATTGTTTGAAATCTTCCAAACATTTGATCAATAGATTCTTCATCTTCCATTTTGAAAAGCTCGTACTAATGCACAAGAATACTTATCTTGAACTCTTTGACTTGACTTGTACCTTCATGTGTGATGGACAACGTATCCCACATCTCCTTCGCAGTATCGTATCCGTGAACTTTATCGTACTCACTTCTGCTTAAGGCACAACTCAACAAGAACTTTGCCTTCGAGTTAAGTTGAAATCTCGCCTTTTGATCAGCAGTCCATCTGATCCGTGGAATAGGATTTCCTTCTTCATCTACATGTGTGTATGGTCTATTCTCTATTATGTCCCAAAGGTCAATATGAGTAGATTCGATAAACAGCTGCATCCTATCTTTCCAATAATGATAGTCTTCTCCGTTAAAAGCCGAAGGTCTAGTGACTGAGGCACCTTCAACAATGTATGTATGTGATTCCGCCATGAATCTTGATCCACACATTGTTATAGTGATACTTATACACTAAGCTCTGATACTAATTGAAGTGAATCATACGTTAATACAATACTTAATAAATGATATACAAATGCACAAGAAGGGGGTTTGAATTGTGTATTATTTTTCGTTAATCCCCTTGTAAACAATTTCGTTAAAAGAAAGTTGTTTTTTTTCACAAAACTACTAAAAATCAATGTTGTAAAATATTTTCTAAGTTCTCGTATAAAAACAGTAAGATCGAAAATTCAAAGTTAAGAGAGTTTAGAGTTAATAGTCGAGAGATGTTGACACGACAGATTCATCCTGGTTCACCCCAAACCATAAGCTATGTCCAGTCCTCGGATATCTTTATGAGATTTCACTATCTCTCAAAACGTTAGAAGTATTCTTTGATTTCGAGCCTCTTCAGGTCTCTTACAACAAGTATTTTTTTCACTCTTAGCCTCTTCAGGCTATCTGCTCTTCTTTCAACTGAAAGATATTTTGAGCTTCGTTACAGATAAAAATAGCTCTAAGTTTTCGCACGATAATATTTCTCAGATCATTAAAACTTTTCAGAATTGCTAAAATCTTCCCAAAAAAAAATTTCTTCAGTCTTCAACTTTGACTCATATTTATAGTCTTCGTCTTCAACTGTTTCTTGATAACTCCTTCTTTGTTCTTGTTTCTTGATCTTTCAAGAATCAATTATTCAGTTGAGTTCTGTAACCAACTCAAGCTGATTTGCAATCCGACGTGGTATCGGATCTTCCGTCTCACTTTCTTTTGTCTAATGTTTTAGTTTGCGCTTCCATCTCATTTTTACTTTCGCGCCCTGTGTTTGATTTTTTTCGTCTGTCTTCTATATCGTATGACTTTTGTATCGTCTGCTTTTCAGCTTCACGCTTCCGCCTGCTTTTTTGTCTTAGCGCTTCTGTCTGCTTTTTGTCTTTTTCCGCACTATCATCTGCCTTTTGACATCGTCTGTTTTTCTTCCGTCTATCTTTTGGCTTTGCTCCTTCCGTCTATTTTTTTTATTCTGCTTCCGTCTTACTTTCTTCTTTTCATTAGTATTTGTTCTTCATCAAAATCATTTACGTAAAATCATTTTGAATTAACAATTATAACATTAAAATAAAACTAAAATGAAATAGAAATTAGAATAAAACCTAAACTAATTCATGGGCTGCCTCCTATGTAGTGCTTGTTTAACGTCTTTAGCTCTTCATACCTTTCATGCTCAAGGTGGCTTATTAAGATAGGTTTTGTAGTTTTACCATAGGTTCCATGACCTCTAATAAACTACTTATTGTTACCACTTACTGCATTTGTCTTTTAGTTTATTTCCCTGAACTTGCATAAGCTTTGATGCACCTTTAAAGGTAAAGTCCTGCAAAATATCTAAATATGAATCATTACAAGACTCACTAACTTTAATGACATCAATTTGTTCAAAAGCAGGATTCATGATGTTATATACTTTAACTCTTCTTCTGCTAGTCTATATTTTGACTTGCCTTCATCAATATCTTTTATTGACTTAACAGTCGCCAAAAATTGTTAACTAAGGACTAGAAGCACTTCTATGTCTCCATCTATGTCAAGAATCACAAAATCAACTGGGAAGACAAACTTATTAACTTTAATATGAACATATTTTATAACTCTCGTAGGATATTATATCGATCTTTCTGCTAATTGAACACTTATCCTAGTAGAATTAAGTTCACCTATTCCTTGTTTCTCAAACAATGAATAAAGCATCATATTAATTCCAGCCCCTAGGTTGGCTAAAACCTTATCTATTTTCAAACTGCTAACTTTGTAAGGGGTGGTAAAACTCCCTGAATTTGTAGGCTTCTCTAGTACTAGTTTACTTTTCATAACTTCTGAGCTTATTCTGTGCAGCATAACAATCTCAAACTCCTCCAAGTTTTCCTTATTCAATAATGGCTCCTTCAAAAGTTCCATATGTTTCAACACCTGCATAAGAGCTTTAACATGAGGTAAGTTAGTCTAGATGATAGGTACTTAATTGATTATGAATTTATTCCATAAGATTTAGTGATTATTTCTCTAAAATTGTTTAAGATACTCACTTTGACTTATATGTGATTTTAGGCACAATTTGAAAGCAAAGAAGTTAAAGTGAGTTAAAAGCATAATATTTTGGCCATTTTTTGAAGATTAATTTTCACTTGTCTTCATGGAGCAAAAAGAAAAGAAATAAAAGACAAGAAGAAGACAAGAAAAATGAAAACACAAATAAGAAAAATCAAAGTTGCTCATGGAAAAGGAGTAGAAAATCTGTGTATGCCATTCATGTTTTAACGTGAATTTAAATGAGCAAGAAGAAAATGCCAACAAGTGGATAAGAAACGTTGGAGCAAACAAAAACAGATGGCAAGCAAGGAGCAGCTGGAAGCATAGGCCAAAAATGCACAGCCAAGAAGAGAAACAACGACGCAAGTAGCAACAAGGAGCGGCAAAATGCAAACATGCGTTAAGCACAAACATACAACCCATTCATGAAACGTAGTTGTATGAGAGTGAGGAAAAAGGAGGGCTTTAGCATAGGTTTAAAAAAAGAACAAAGGAGGTGCTGTGTTTTGGTGATATTTCTGGAACAAGAATAAAAGTAGAGAGCATGAGTCTTAATTTTTTTAGAAGTCTTCAGTTGGGACATTCTTTGGGGACTGACCCAAATTTCTCTTCAGGAGCTTCAGGAGAGCATAAAGATAAGGGAAAAAGCTCTTAATTGTGAGAGACCTATGGAGGGGTAGCTTCCCGACACTAGTTCGGAGGCGACATCGACTCTGACAACTCGGTTAAGCATTCCTTCACTATTTTTGTTATTTCTTTATCTCTTTAGAAATTGTTTATGTTATCCGATCTGTATGGATTTGTGTATTATGAGAAGATGATTTTAATGCATTCATTGGATCATTTATTTATAAACCCATTGCTAGAATTTCAATATAATCTGTAATTATTATATTTGAAATTCATATGTAGCGACTAATGATTCGTAATCATTAGGGATAACATAACCTAGGTTAAATAACGCAACGTATATGATTATTGCCTTGGTTAATCGGTTTTCCTAATTTGTAATGCTACTGCCTAATTAAATCTAGAGATTGTATCTTAGATTATCCGGTGGTTAGGTTTAACTAACAATTGTATCTTGATTAAACACTACCTAAAGGAAAACTCAGGATAATTATTAATCTATTATTAATAATTTCTAGGAGAGGTTTGAGAACAACAAATCATTAAAATATGTTTAATTAAGATGTATGTCGAGATTAGACCAAAGAATCGAGTCCTTACTAAATTCCTCGCTTTTATCATTTTTCACATGTTTCTTTAAATTGCTTTTGTTAGTTTGTTTAGCTTTATTTTATTTTCTTATTTTTAAAACCAAAACCTCCTAGAACCTAAATACCAATTAATTTCTTTTCAAAAGATAACTGAACACTCTATGTGGGAACGAATTAGACTCACCACTGCTGTAGTAGTAGGTTTAGTTTATTTTGAATAGCGTTACGACAAACAACCGCTATAGTTGCATAAATATCTCAAGAAGCTTACCAAACTGTGCATCCATTCAATTTTTCTTCAATTTTGCAAGATAAGAGATGACAGGTCTATATTCCTTAACTTTTCTAAGATGGCCTTCACCTTCAGCTTTGGATTGACTCTCACTAGTCTCCTTCTTCTCTTCTCATACTCCTTTTAGAACCTTTATTCCACTCTTCAGGGTGATTGTCATTATTCTTTAGGATTTGTTTTTATGTTACTAGGAAAATTCCCATGTGGTCTTTCAGAAACTAGTTTGGTGATTTGTCTAATATGAACTTCCAAGTCATATATAGAAGCCTCTGCTCGTTGATGTTTTACGTCAGAATCTTGAGCACTCTTTAACATCATCTCCTTTAGAGTATGCTTCTTAGGTTAAGGTGCTTATTGTTGAAATCACAGTGGAGGGTTGTTCCTTGCTTGGCCTTAATTTCCCTATCAAAAGTTTAGGTGACTCCTCTATCCCAGATTTTAAGTGTTGCTGTATGGATTGTTTTAGGGTATAAGAGCAGTCCCCAGATAATCCAAATGCTCAGGCTGTACTATTTGACAGTTTTGACTTGAATGTTTGAGCCTATATACCTCACACTACATAACTTCACTTGGTAGATTCATTGTTAATCTATCAATTTTTCTACTCAACACTTCCACATGGTTTACCAACTGTGCTATTGTGTCCATTTCATACACTTCCCCTGGCTTATTGATTCTTACTCTAAAAGAGCACCACTGGTAATTGTTCATTGTCATATCATCAATAAGGTTATGGGTTGTTTATGATATCTTGTTATTGAGAGTACCCCTAATCACTACATCAATTGATTGCCTTATGTTTTGAGTTAACCCATTATAAAAAGTTTGGATTTGCATCTAAAGTGGTAAACCATAATGTGGGCATCTTCTCAACTTCTCTTTAAACCTCACTTATATATCATAAAATGATTCGAAATCAACTTGGGAGTAGGAGGAGATATCATTCTTTAATTTTGTAACCTTAGTTAGTGGAAAGTACTTTAATACGAATTTCTTTGCCACTTGATCCAATATAGTAAGTGATGATCTGGGCATTGAGTTCAACAATTTCTTAGCATTTCTCTTAAAGAAAACAGGAATAATCACAGTTCTATTGCATCATCATTCGCTTCATTTATCTTACATGTGTCACAAATGTCCAAAAATTTTGAGATATGTGCGTTTGGGTCTTCATCTTGTAGTCCACCAAATTGGATAAACTATTGTGCCATCTACTCAACTTGATCTCAAAATTGTTGGCATTTACAGTCAGTCTAACAATATTGGACTCCACTTCAGTTAAGTCCGGTCTAGCATAATCAAACATTTTCCTCAGTTGTTATACCATTATTCTTGATTCTTCAGTACCAACTTGACCTTCTAAGTCCTCTATCTAACGATCTAGCTCAAACTCTCTCAGGTGTATTCTATGAAAATTTCTACGAGTTGTTCTCTCGATTTCTATATCTTTATATACTAGGCTCACTGGATTACTTCGGGTCATAAATTGATCAAGAGTCAAGATCTATATAAAAAAAAAGAAAACTAACGAGTCAATCAAATAAAAAAATTAAAAATAAAAATAAAATCAAATAAAGTAAAAATAGCTAGATTAATAAAAGCTAAGTTTTCCTAATATTACTAATCCCCAGCAACAGTGCCAAAACACATGATTGATGCTTTCTATGTTTATAAGAAATTATCAATGTTAAAAACTACAAATGCACGATGTAGTTGTAACTAGCACAAGAAAGTATGGATCGATCCCATGAGGATTGTAAGTACTCGTAATTACCCTTTTTTATTATCTAACCGTTGATTCAGATAAATTAAAAATTAAGCTAAACAAATAAACTAAGATTTAAAAAATAATGAACACAAAACAAGGGGAATATTAAGAAAATTCAATATCAAATAATAATTCCTAGGTAATGAATCCTCGTAAGAATCCTTAAATATTAATCCTTTATCAAGGTATTATATTATTGATTATGAGATCGTAGAAATTTCTATCTTATGCCAATATCTTTCTTAAGACTACTAACAACTAATTCATGAGTTGATTAACAGAAATATTTCTAGTTAAAACCCCTAGGATTGCATTATTGATTTATGAATTTCGTTATTATATTTGACCCCAATCTAGAGGATTTATGTCAGCTTATTTCTAGGTTTGTATACAACTCCTTCCAATTATGGTAGACCTGCTTGTACAAAAGGATTTCTCAATCTCAATCATATGAAATCAAATCATGAACTGATATTCCAGATATATTAGAACAAGAATAAAACGCATAATAGAATCATAATAAATCAATCAATAAAATTGCATTAAATAAAAGACCAAATCACATTTTATCACAATTTAGGTTTCATCACACCTAGCCACTTAAAAAATTTAGTCACTCATAGAAAACAAATCCAAAGAAACATGCAAAAGAACTAATAGAAAATATAGAAATCATAATTCTAAATCTCCCTTTTTCTTCTAATGGATCTTCTTGCAAAACTAGATTGGATGTTGTTATCTCTTGGATCTTGACGTATTCTTTATGTTTTTCTTGTCCTCTGATTAGAATTATCGCCTCTCTATGTTCTTTATGACTTAAAACTCTCTGAAACTCTGCTCCTTCTATTTTACCTTTATTCACATCCTTTTATAGTAAAAACTAAGATTTTTAGGATATACACTGTTAATATACACGAGAGTGTGAGTGATAGTGTATCTCCAAAAATACTGAATTCATGATTTTACATGGACACAGAGACATAAATAGGCAACATACACGGTTGTGTATATCAATATACACTAGCGTGATGATATACACTAGCGTGTAACTTCGCTCGACCAGAAACAATGTTGTTCAAATCTTTCACATTTACAGAGAGTTACACAGTCATGTAGGTCCAAATTGCTTCAAATCTTCGTTCCATACACGATTTCATTTGAATTCTTCTTCTTTTGATCCAAAAAGGCAATTATTACCTACAAATGCACTTAAAGCTAATTATGTACTAAAAATACTATAAAACTATTAAATAACAAAAAATACATTAAATATTGGTTTATAATTATAGTTAAATAATCATTTATCAATTTTCAATTATTGATTATTGCAAGCTATTAAAGAGCTCCTTCCAAAGATTGAACACATGTTTTATGCAAGATATATTTTTCAAACAGGGAAGAGTGCATAGGGTTTTGAAGATGTCTAAATTGTTTTGAGTTATTGTTAAAAGTACCAATGAACCTGAAATGAAAATAATTTATAAGAGTTGAAGGACAAATCACAAAATGCATATAAGGACTTCTTAGAAGTACCTTTAGAAAGATGTAAGGAATTCCTAAAAACTGAAGTCAAATGTAAAAATATTGAAAATAATCTATTTTGAAGCATTAAATGAAAACATTAGAGGATCTAAAAATAAGGAAATTATTTCTATGTTTAAAAAAATTAAAACGTATTCTATGAAGAGGTTGCAAGTAAATATAAACAAGGATAAAAAGTGAGCTAGTGACTTAGAATGGAGAATTAGGAAGAAATTAAAGGAAAATATGCATACTAGAGTATATTTTATAGCTACTTAAAACAACAATGATAGGAATAAAGTCTATTAAGATTCGTCACCTATATTATTAAGCTTAGGATCATTAGTTGTAGTTACAGATTATGGGATGTTTCAAAAATCTCTTATTGCTATGCACATGGTGAAATTTACCATAGGAAAGACAAATTTAAAGAATATATGAGTAGAATTCAATTTCTAGATACTTGACCATTTATTGGACAAATACCAATAAAACCACCACTTATGAAGATTTTTTCTGAGAATACCAAAGAGAAGAGAGTGAGAAAACAAGGAAAATCATAACCAATAATAGCTTATTACCAAAACATGAGTAAATTTATGACTTGCAAACTATATTTTGAAAAAGGACATAATAGGGTAAAATAATATTTCAAGTCAATTTCAAATACTATATAATTTACACCACCACCACATTATGTACATGTTAGACACTTAGTTGCTTATGATTTAAATTAATGTTATATTCATATTTTGATTTGTACTATTAGATTTTCACTTTCAACTTATGATGCTTAGTCAACATCAAGACTAAGTGAAGGGGATACATATATTAGTTCATGCCAACTCTAAGATCCATTGTAGTTATCCAATGCATAGGCTATCAATTCATTTTAACCTTAGAATTGCAATAATAGAAAAATAACTTTTGCACAAATAAGTGGAAATTAGTTTCTTTATATTTTATATTGTTACATCAACTTCTCTATGTATGCTAAGATTATAAGTTCTTCTAATATATGAAATTCACTAAAGTTTCAAATCCTAATTTTGAAATGTATAAGAGATCAAGAAAATAAATTATTAATCAATCAAAATTTTATTACAGAAATTAAACTTTTAGCCTAAAGTTAATTTGAGGAAGACACATGTGCATATTGCTCAACCAAACAATATAACTTATAGACCTTAATCATATCGATTTCATTTAATAAGAGGCCAATAATTAGACAAATATTATTTATTAAAATTCAATCATAGTCAACCTTAGTTATTAGTTAGTCCTATATACTTCTAATATATGAAGAAAAAATATTTAAGCAAAGGGCCATCAGAAAATTAGTTTCTTGGAGTACAAAGCTTAGGAACTAGGAATATTATATTAAAAATTGATTCCTTAGTGTAATTTAATTTTAGAACATGCCATAAATTTAATGTTAAATACTGTTATTAAAACAATTTGTATAAAGTTTTCATTATATCTTGTGTTAGAACTTGTGGTAACTATTTTTGGATAGTAACATGTGTTAATAATGTAATTTATTAATGTAAAATTATCTACTTGAATTGAAATTGTTCAAGTTGATGCATACCATTAATATATGTAGAATGCTCAATGCTTATGATTAAAATGACTCATTTGATCTATGTATATTTTTATGATATTTCCTTAGATTACATATGTAAAATATGCATAATCAAGTTGTTTGTTCAATAATTAAATTGAATATTGAAAAGTGTAAGAAATTGAGTAGATATTGCAACGTGATGGGAGTCCAACACTTAACATATATCGAATATGTATGCTCAAATATATGTTTAAGTGTATATATATATATAAAGACTACTAAACATTACAAAGGAAGTCTCATTTCTAGACCATATTATTTATCCCCCCTTATAAAAAAATATTTAACTTAATAATATATATAGACAAGATGAATATGTTGGACCTCTCATAAAAGGTGAGTGAATTATGTGTATTAGCTTTTTATCCTATTTAAAAACTAACAAATAAATTGTTTATTCAAATGAATAATCACAAAAATTCATATATGGTAATCATAAAGTAATTACATTAATAATTAAAGAGAGTAAGGAAAGAGAGATAAAAATTGATTTATAATAGTTCAACTAAATAATCATTAGTCTATGTCCACTTATTAAAGTTCAGCTGGAATTGCATATCTTCTTACTTCAATGGATAAAGAGAAACCTTCCACACAACATCTGCTTTTCACAATGAAGAGTAACCCTTTACAAATCTTGTTAAAAGTCAAGAGGAACTCTCACAATATGTATCTCTAGCAATTTCACCAATTGCAATAATTACACAATATATAACTCAAACTCTCCCCCTTTTGCTCACACCAGTGAATAAAGACTCAATATATATTATGTCATGAACATATATATCTCTAGCCTTTTAAGGCTCTTATCAACTCTCTAATATATCTAAGATTACTCTCATAACACATAAATGATCTATTTATGTTGGACCCCAAACCTGTTATTTATTTTTTAGGCATGTTTTGAATTTTTTTGAAGTCTTATTAGATCAGTTAATTGGAATTAAATCTTGCTAAGGTTAGTATTAATTCAAATTTGGTTCAGATATTAAGTTTTGGCCTAAAGTAAGAATAATGGGATTAAATGAACCAAGGGTAATTTTGGAAGATCACTTAGGTCTTAGAATTAGTAGGCTTAAGTGGAAGGGCATTAGGGTCTTTTGGCAAGTGTTAGTAGAAATAGAAAT
>JANZLX010000009.1:7297176-7321536 GCA_025531955.1 Erythroxylum orinocense | reverse complement strand
CTTTTGTACTGAGTTAGTAATTCTTTTGGATAGTTCATTGAGCATATCATAAGCAAGCATATTGATGTATTTTGTTTATCTTTTGGTTGCAATGATATGCTGTAATCAAAGTTGTTAAACATCTTGGTAATGAAATGACGAGGTATTAAGTTTTATATTTTCTTTTGTGCATGGATATATATATATATATAACCGATTGTAAGTGCTTCCGCAAGTGTATTGCTTGGTGCGTCCCGACGGAACACCCGGGGCATTGCCTTGGGGGTCGGGATCAGGGCCCGGCGGCCCTCGATTGTGTTTCCGCTCCGACTGAGTTGGGTTCTTGGGAACGGGGTCCGGCACCGATGTCCAGGCTTCGGAATCGGGACCCAACATAGCCAGCTCGAGTCTGATCCGGTCCAGCTCGAAGTCAACAAGTTTGTCCTAGTTTGGCTAGGCTTTGGAAAGGGCTAACTTAAAAAAAAATTAGGCTGAGAGCCGAGCTCTAGTTTGAGTTGCCTAGCTCTAAGTCTAAAATCTTTAGGGAAAATAATGTTGTTTTCAAAAATTTAAATTAAAAATAATCTAGTTAACTCAGGCTCAAGTCATGTGCCTCGAGTCTAATCGGGCTTCAGGCGTGTCCAATGCATCACTACTTAAAAGTTATTTCTTATATCATTTTTATCTCTATAGGTATGTCAATACTCACTACAAAAATAACATTTCAAATGATAGAAATTGAAATTGTTGTTGACATGTGACAAATATCTATAAGAGTATAGCTTATATGCATTTTTAGGTTTTGGTGGGTGATATGAGTAATATAATTCTCTCTTTTAGATATGTGAGAGATTAGAAGTTCTCCTTATATGAAGAAAAGGCCTTACTTATGAATTGGAGAATAATATGCTTGTTTGATAGAAATATGACCTATATTGAATGAGAACAATATCAAGTCTTTATTTTTATAATAGAACCTATAATGATTGTAAGCTTGTTTCATAGTATTTTCATGATAAAGAGACCTTTATCAATGAGAAGAATGTCACATATTCTATTGGGATGCCATGAATGAGAAGAATGTTGCATATTCTTTTGGGATGTCAATGCATAAAAATTACGTCTATTTTTGCTTTTAATGTTATACCTTTTAGGTTTAAAATATGACATATGCATGAATACAAAGAATTTTCATTTTTTTTGGGACCTAAAAAAATAGGTAAGTGTATGATTTTTGTACATATTTAGCAGATCAACGTGCTTTTATAATAATTTAGGAACAAGTTCATCATGTAAATACTTTCCCCTTGTGAAATTTGTGTTGGCATTGGATGATGCAATTTCATAAGAAATCAATTATATGCATATCATTATAGATCTTTTAGGTTCTAGGCATACTATTAAATTTTTCACTACTCATACTGAACTTTTAACAAGGACTTTTTGAGTTTATTGTTCTCCTTCTTTAATTTCTCATTTTCATTCAACAAATCATGATCAATTTTATTATAAACAACTAAACACTTAGAATTTATCATGTCATGTGTGTCACATTATAATTTCTTATTCTCAATTAAGTATGTATCTAAAAGTTAACCCTATTTACACTTGAAAGATAATTCCTTTGTTCTCAAGCTCATTATTCTAGGCATCCAACAAATTCTTCATAAGAAAAAAAAACATCATTATCACACAATCATTATCATCAAGGGATTTTGAGCTAGATGATACCTCATTATTATTTGTCATAAACACATGTGATCCATCATATTATTCAATTATTTAGTTTTAGAATCTCTTCTATCATCCCATACGATCATTATTGCTATGTTTTTCCTTTGATTCTTCTTCTTTTTACTCTATTCTTGATTATCAAGCTCATCAAGAGTAATATTAATATTATTAACATCAATATCATTGTGAAAATCGTTAAAATATGTAAGAGTAAATGTGCTTCAATTTTTCATGAGCATTTGAAAGTATTAAAACTTTAGACAATGCATTTCTATCTAATATGAAAAATAAAAAAAATGTGTATTGTTGTCATTCCTACCTTATTCATTATTTTCTAAATTCTCCCCATTAATTACATAAAATCTTTTACTATTAGAACGACTATCATCCTAGTTCTGTAAACAAGTAATCATTTTGATACGACACCTCCAACACATTAGGAGTCTTATTACTATTAGAAGTCTATCTTTTACTACGATTAGGAATCTTATCTTTTATTACGATTAGGAGTCTATCTTTTATTGTGATTAGGAGTCTTATCTTTTATTACGATTAGGAGTCTATCTTTTATTGCGATTAGGAGTCTAGCATTATAAATATTTGATAGTTAGAGCAAGTAGGTAAGTTTTGAGAAAATTAATTCCTTTGTTTTGGAGCTTAGTCCTCTTCATACGAACTGACTTGGGAGTTTAAGATTTTTGCTCTCAAATTTATCAATAAAGTTCTATTATTCAGTTACTTCTATCTTCCTTCTTTTTTGGTTCCTATCACATTTCCATGGAATAATGAATCAATATTAATAACTTGGTCCTTTTGGCTAAAAAAGTGATGAAAGTTATTCTATAATAATATTACTCAAATTTCGTTAGAAGTCTGTATGTAATGAATGAGACTTGCTTTGACACTAATTATTGACCTTAGGATGTCACACAAGAGGGATGAATTATGTGTTTACCTTTTTAATTTATTTGAAAACTAAGGAATGAATTGTCTATTGTAATGATAATTTTAGTGAATTCATATACAAGTCATAAAGTAATTACATAATAACTAAAGAGAATAAAGTGAGACAAAATCAAATATATAGTCATTTACATTTAGGCATACTATACCATAATCAAGAGAAAATTTGAGAAGGTTCTAAAAATTAAAATATTTTTAAAGAGCTGTCAAAATTATTTTAAATCAAGTTTTTGTTGATATACTTTGATATTTGAAATTTTGGAAGAACTTTTTTCAAGAAGTTTGGTAAATCAATATGAGAACTTAGACAATTAATGTTAGGTTATGGACAGAGTGATTAAGTAGGATGATCTTCATCCTCATCTCTAATAAGTCATCATCATCATCACACTTAGTCTACAATCCTGCAGTGAAGCAAAATCTAGGAAGGTATGATATTACACAGACTTACCTCTACATAATAGAGAGGCTATTTCCGACAATTAATATTCTCATTAAATTTGCAGATAACAAAAGCAAACACCATATTTAAAACAGAAGTAGGAATTATTATTGGGATACACCAATACACGTATGCAGTGGACTCTATGGATAACCAGGTCGAGCGTTAGCATCATACATGGAGTGGTGACAAGTCTATGACACACTTGCCAATTTATCAGTAGGCAATTCTATTACTGAAGTCAACTGCAGCCAATAATCTTTCATTTCACATATGTAAACTTGTTTGTTGACATCGCCATAATTGCTTATTCTACCTTACCAAAACTGGATTACTAAATTTACAATGGCAGTTGATATGGTGTATTCTTCCACTGGAAAACGTTAAACCCCGCTACATGTTTATGGTGTATTCATATGAATTACCTATATTCAGTTCAATGCTGCAAATCTAATGGCTTAAACAGCATCGGTACAGCAACACACCAAAAAATATAAATAGCCAAAGTCGCCTTTCTGTACAACCATCCACTGCCTTCACCCTCTTGAATTCTGACCTACAACTGTGACACAATGATTTCCCTCATTACTGCAAAAATGATAAAGCCAGTAATTGTTTCGTGGACATCATCGGTATGAAGATAACAATGATTGAGTGAAATTGACATTCACATCACTATCTTTCCTGGATGTAGCTTATTAAGGCTATCTGTGCACACCCCGGATCAACTTCAGTTCTGATGTTTACCTGAACTGTAATCAAGCGTATGCACCTTCAAGTTTCAATGGGAGTTCAGTGACAAGAATAGTGGAGAACTCAATACCCATAATAAGCAAACCATGCATTAAGTTGATCGTGCTAGAAGTCTACTGTTTAAACAAAATTCCTGATTCTTGAATATGAGATAATCTCAAAACCTACCGTTCAAATCAATCAGTAAATTGTATTTTCAAGGCAAAAATTATGTATTAGGCACTCTTTATCATAACTACAAGGTAGCAACCACTGAACACTACTGTCAATTTTGCACATGAAACAACTGGAGTGTGTTTCATTTAGATCTTTGGGAAATCGAAAAGCATCTATTACAATTTTAAATACTAGCTACGTCTGAGCTAGTTTAGGAAAACAAGGATTATTTAAATATGTAAGAAAAGCAAAGTCAGGAGATATTAAAATCACAGAATTGTACCTTTGGTCCTGTCTGTTTCTTTTGGCGTTGAACCTTCTCCAAATAGGGACAGATCAATTCATCCAATTTCAACAACCAGACAGCTAGTGCAGATGACGTTTGAGGCATAGATGGAAAGCATGTGACGATCTCTTCCGTAAAAGTCCTACAACCTTCAGCCGTGATGCACTTACACAACCAATCCTCATTCAATGCAGCAACAAAATCAGCAACAACCTAATATGTATTAAAATTGATAAGATATCACAGGCCTTAGAAATGCTTACAAGACTGACTAATAGATTGAAATATATAACTAACATTGGATACGAAACCTGTAAAAGTTCTGTCAAAGATGAAGTGCGGCGAAGCCGTTTAACCCACAACCGATGAGCCGAGATTCTCCAAGCACCCACCAAGCCATCCTCAGGCATAGCTGACTGCATTTAACAGAAGAAATCATGAGATAAACATCACATAGTAAATTTACAGTGTAATATGTTCATGCACTACTAGAAAAGAAAATCTGCATCAGCTTGATATGAGAGAATCAAAACATATATAAAAAGTAAAGCAAAGAAGACCCTGATTTCCTTTTGTTTTGCTGTCAATTACTTTTGACCAACCAAAAGATTATAATAATTGCAAATTTCTAGCATATAAACCATGGGTCAATATGCTTCCACAAGATCAGTGTCTTGCTAAGGTAAATGGCTCTTCGACTTGGCTCAAGGGTATGCTCACGGAAGAGCACAAGATGTGCGATTCAAACAAGAGAACAGAGAACCGAACAAACCTCAATTGCATGAAGTGCTGCTTTCAGTGACTGCAATTGTGATGATAGAATTTTATGCTTCAGGAACATTCCACTATCTCCTTTTGTCCTGCAAGTCGCTGAATGGATAGTGTATCGCTCTTCAAGATCAAAGTCTAGCTCAAATGTCATATGGCAAATTCTGCAGTGCTTTTCATCTCTCCAGAACAAATCATGACAGGTTTCACATCGGGTAAGCGACTCAAAATAAGACTTTTTGCTATATCTAACAGCATTTAGATTACAGTAAAAAGAATTCCATATCCAAGCATCAAACTCTTGGAGATGGCTCCAATTCCGGTTTTCTAGATCGCCATTCTTCCCTCCTTCAAGAACAATTGCACCACATTGGGGTAAAGAACTATTTGTTATCAAACTCTGGTTTAGGCTGTTGTCTACATCAGACACTGGAGAAGAACTATCTTCTCTAACTATTTCCAATCCAGACTGGCTTGATAGAGTCGGGTTCCTGATTTCAGCATCATTTGAAATTACACGTGACATCTCTTTGCATAGGAAAAGTTCCCGCTTCTCTAGAGATTCAATAAGAAAAGCTTCCCGTTTTCCTCTGTCATCCAATACCGATAACAAGGAATGCAATGCCTGTAGTTTGAAAAAGCAAACGTAAGATTGCAGAAAATAAGTTTCTATAATCCAAAACAAGTTAAAAATTAAACAGGGATTCAAATTACAAGGGGTTGGGAAGGTACCTCCTCTGTATCAATCACTTCCCAATGCCCATCTTCAGAAGATTCAAAATACACTCTCTTATGGCCAGGATCATGTGCGTCACATGGACCCAAGAATAGCCAATACCTATTGTACCTACGGTCAGACCCTAGAAAGATGGATTGCATAGGGTGCAAATACACCTCAAAACCACTTTCATTTACATCTTTCTCTTTTCTAGGAAATTGGTCCTTTCCATCTAAAATCGACACAGAAGAATCAACTGGGAAGAAGCCAGATGACCTCTGTATTTCTTTTGCATTGCTCATCTGTCCAATGTAATCCCAGGATGGCCTAGGCAAATTATTCTGGTTTGAAGATGATCGTTTTATTTTAGCTCCGGAACCAAAGTGATGTATGCGAGGGGCAGATTCTTCGGTGGTTCTTGATGGATCCTGACAATGATAACAAGAGGAGGAGAAAGGAAAAGTATCAAATATACAACTATCAAAACCTTCATCTGGAGGATAAAATTGAAAATATACATATAAATATGGAGGCAATGGAATAAATTGCATTGCATGAAGTGCTAGGTGTAATGGTAAGTACAGTCCAGTCAAAATCTGAGCTATAGGGATAATCACAACAGAACATAATGCCACTATGCTTATCCATGGAAAATGCAACACAGGAAAAAAGAATAGCACATTTAATTGATAGCTTATAACACTCAATGAATTAGATTTAAAATGAATTAATTCCAAAGCTAGTTAGGGAAATTTAATTTGCTGACCTGACTTTCAGAGTTGGCAAAAACTAATCCCAGGTATCATATAATTAATTAAGGTGTAACCATATTCATGATAGATGATTGATTTCTTTTCATTTCAACAACCAACTACAGACAATACAACCAAACCACCAGAAGTCATGTAATAGCCCCTTTCAAACATCTGTTTCTTAGAAGAGATAAGCTTCACCTAAACTCAGAAACATGATTTGTCACATTTCAGGATGTTCAAGCTCAGGATACATGTGTTACCTCTCTTCTAACGCTAGATCCAGCACTGAGAAGGTCAATCAAAGCCACCAAAGCATTCAACTTTTCTTCGATGTTCAAATCGGAATATTCATCTTCCATAAGTCCCAACATCCACACCTCTCCTTGATGGCTCTCATCAATCTCATTGTAAACAATTAGTGAATTACTTTTACTTTTCTGAAAATTATTTTGCTTTGATTTTCTTGGACTAGATGAATCATACTCAGAATCACTGCTGTTACTTGTTCCATCATCATCAAAGTCATCATGGACACTCCCAGAGTCCATATCTGACTGATAACCACTGCTTGCTATAGAATTATTGATGCGTAGACGATAAGTAGATGGTGATATTTTCTCAAATAAAGTAATATCACTTGAAAGAGTTGAGCATATAGATAGTTCTAGTCTGTCAGTTGTGCTGGCAAGATTCAACTCAGCAATCTTCAAAATAGATAATAAACATACATCAGTAAATCGATAAAAATCACCACTAGGTTGTAAAAGAATAATAGGAAGTAGGAACATTTCTCCTCCGTTTGGATTCTCTCTTCAGCATTAGAAACTTACTTGAGAAGACTTTGCTAGGTCAGAAACTGCCATCCCCCTATTTCCTTGCTCTGACAGGAGTCTAAACAATTCACCCTTCAAAGTTCTGGGACGGAGACCATACTTCAACATAAGGCTCATTTCCTATGAATTAAAATACGTTACATTGCTTCCAATGATCTTTTCCACAAGGATTCTTTAGAATTAGAAAGTTACAACTTTTTGATCATCATTTGTTGAATAAATCTAGAGAACTGAAAGGAGAAAATAAAATAAAGATACACTATTAACCTTGTTAATGCCTTCCCTACGAAGTGCACCTTGCTTTGAACCATAACCAGCTGCAACCAATATCTGACGGAGTATCTCTGACCATGTTAGAGGATTGAGAGAATTTTTCCAGAACTCCACAATGGATTTTTGATTTTCAACCTGTAAAAGGATAAATTAATAATCATAAAACTGCAAATTCAGGTGGCATGAAAACTAGGGTAAAACTTGAAAAGGAAAACAAAAGAAACACCCGTTTCTACCTCAGCCCAAAAAAAAAGAAAAAGGTGCGGACGATGAACGATCCACAAAACGGAAGGAAATCAAGGAGCACTAAGAAATTCATTTCCAAAGAAAATATATATGCATTCATGTGTGCACAGCATCTGATTCAATCAAGTATGTACCAGTCATTTACCAACACTAGGAAATCACCTGGGTGTAAATTTCAAAAAGTAAACACAGTAGCTTTAGGTTTCAAATCAATAAGGTGGCATATTTCAATTATTTCCCAGTTTTCCAAACAGAAAAGGATGCATATGAACATAAAACTAAGTTTTCTCAGATTCTAGAAAAAATCTCTACTTCCCCAACAGGAGAAGCCCTACTAGCCCTACTATCAAGGGTGGTCATTTTGCATCGTTCATTTTATGTACTCACCGAGTGGAGTAGTGCAAGAAATTTGCAAGATATGCTTGAATGAGGCAAGAATTCACTACACGTCTCTGTTTCCACATTGCAGGTAAGAAATTTAAGAAGGGCCACATGAATTTTTCCAAGCAACAAAGAATCCTGAAATACATTTAAAGAAACATAAATCAACACAGACAGGTTTGAGTATAACTAACTGAAATAGATGCAAAAATATCAGTTAAATACAAGATAAGTACACAATCCGATATGAGGAATATACCTTCTCATGGAATGCTTGAGCAAACTCATCAAGAGTGAAGGGACATATATCAATATTAACACAATATGTATAGAGAAAGTGGAATGCCTGGAAACAAAACATCATATTTAGTTAGCAGCATATTTAACCACAGAAAGATATATAATCTGTACAAAGAGAAGAAAAAAAATCAAATAACTTGCTTCTAAATCAAACTTAGGACCACACTGCAATTTAAAAGATTCCAATGTTGAAATTGGCTACAACTCTATGGATATGCCAAACATAAATCATGTGAGTACATTGAACAGCAAGTGTTCCAATGATTAATAGATGGATTTGTGTAGGAAAAATATAAAAAATATCAACTAGTAACTAGAAGTTCAATAAACTAGGGAATGGGCAGTTGACTGTTGTTAGGCTCCTAGAAATTCAGATTTCAGGTCTACATTTCAACTTGGGACGCTAGAATTTCAGATTTGGATATAGCTGGATTTTTGAAGTTTGATTGATAAAAATTTAGGCTATAATTTTAGGATTTAATATAGCTTGAATTTTAGGTTTGATATGAGTAGAATTTAGGATTTTGGTTGCTAGAAATTCAGGTTAAAAGTTCTGGAATTTAATGAGGTAAACAAGTAGTAAAGTAGGAAACTAGAGATCGCTCATAGGGTCTAATAATTACTCTTAAAAAAAGCATCACAGCTTTAATTAAAAACTCATTAAGTTTATAGAAAAAATTCAACGCCTTATTATTGAAGATTTGAATATACATATATAGAAACATTGTTAGAATCCTTGTTCTAATAGTAAAGGGATTCTTAACTAAAATAGCCAACACAAATTTGAGTCTTATTTTAATAAGAATTCTATAAGTTTAAATTTTAAACAATTAAGATAACATGTCTAACTTACTACTACTAATCTATTTAAGAAACCAAGCATAAACCTAATTTTAACCCTTGTTTTTATTGTCAACTCAACTCCCACTCTTCATCCCACCAAATTAAAGCTTGTGAGTGATTATTTACCCTCTTTTATTTCTTTTATAAACTCTTAGTTCTTTTGCATCAATTGCTCCCACTTTGGCTGAAGTTGTCCTCAACGTAAAATGCAACAAATACTAATCATATAAGCTCATATTCAACTTTTGAAATTCAAATTCTAAAACCCGACCGCTATTAATAATTGATCTTCCTCTTCATTTGACAAGAAACTGTAAATATCCACCAAATCTTATGGCTACAATCCATTTATCAAGAACATCCTCTATCTCCTCTTTAAGATGAGAAACAGCTAAAATTCTCAAAGCTATAGAAGGATATTATGTATCACCATAACCATGATAAATAGTTAAGTTTACGACTTTAAAAATAGGACAAATTCCCATGCCATTTTGTAATTTCAAAACATAAGCCTCAGTACCTATCTTCTTAAGGATCTTATAAGGTGCAGCACCTGTGAATAAAGATTTTTGTATTTTCCTTTCTAAAAAGCTCTGGACACCATCACCATATCCCTTTCGTTAAATTTCAACAATTGACGATGTTGATTACCAATGTTACTAACAAGTCAAGTTACTGGTTATCTTTCCTCGTACCTCATCGTAGATATCCCTCGCATTGTGCAAAACCTTTAGCTTCAACATTAACTGATGTTCCTTGGTTGAATTCTCGAAACTATCTCAAGAGAACTCTTACAAGTTGACCTATTTATAAAACTGTTGTACGCAAATTCTTCCATAGGAAGAATTAGGTCTCAATCATTCAGTGTCCTCAATCAAGCATCTTAACAAGTCCCCCAAGCTTCTACTCACTACCTCTATTGATCCATCGATTTGTGGATAGAAAGAACTCGAAAACTAATTTTTCATAGAATTCTCCATAAATAACTCAAACTTCACATCAAAATTAGAAATAATGTTTAAAGGTAATCCATAGAGACGTACAGTCTCTTTGAAGAATAGCTTAGCATGTGGACATCATCATAAGTTTTGACCATTGTATTTGCAGATAGTTTCACAACAAATCACATGGCTTCCATGCCATATAGGCATTAGGAACATATTGTTGTTTCATGCTATCATTACAAAATATTGACTTTGCAAGTACACTCACAGCTTCTCCATTACTCATATGTTGTGTGAATTTCAAGTCTTCATTCAAATCTAATTGTCCTTCATCACTCGCTACAATGTAATCTTCATCAACCTAATTTCTTGTTTTCTCAACATCAATGGTATCTCAAGTTTTGAACCGAAAAGCTTTGAAACTGTTAAAACTTGTGAGTTAATCTTTTCAGTTTCCCATCCTGTTATTTTAGCTTTTTGTCCTAATTTTTTCAACCTGTTGTCCTATCTTATCAGCCTATTGTTCTTGTAATTTTAACTTGTTCATGTGTTTCAGCCTATGGTTCAAGTGTTTCAGTTTGCTGTTTAAGTGTTTCAACTTATTATTTAATTGTTCCAACTTTAGAGTTTGTCATAGAACCCATTTCCTTCTACTTGTCTTCATCTTAACCCCATGATCGTCTCCCACTGTCAAACTCTCCATGTCATCAAGTACTTGAATCAGTTTCACGACTCAAAACAAACACTTTCTTTGAGGCAATGTCTGTTAAATTTGAGGAATCAAAAATCAATATATGATTTTTAAAACAGATTTTCCCTTGCACTTCATCCCATTGATTAATATCAATCCCTTCATCTTGCTTATTAGCACATTGTCCATGTTTAGCATCAAGTAAGGGTTGTTGGTTTCCATAATTATTTCTTGTGGGACTTTTGAATCTTATGGCACAAATTTCAAGGTTGTCAAACCTGTCCAAAAGTTGGAGAACACACTTTCCTATAGGAGTTGTTACATGAAAGTTGATTTCTAGAGCTTCTATATGCCCTTCCGCTATGTGTCACCATTGTGAATCAAAACTCCAATACCAAATTGATGTAGGAAAAATAGAAGAAATATTAACTAGTAACTAAAACTCACACAAACTAGGAAATATGGGTTACTGAATTAAAATTTCAAGTCTAAGAAAAGAAAGTTAGGTTTCAACTTTCTTTTTGAGAAAAGAAAGTTAGTTTCAACTTGGGATGATAGAATTTTAGATCTAGGTATAGCTGAATTTTTAAGATTTGATTGTTTATTTTAGTGTTTGGTATGGCTGGAATCTTAGGTTTAATATAGCCAAAATTTAGGATTTTGGTTCCTGGAAATTCAAGTTAAAAATTCCAAAATTTAGTGAGGTAAACAAGCAATAAAGGATAGGGAACTATGAATAACTCTTTAGGATCTAAAAATCATTCTTGGAAGAAAGCATCACCCCTTCTAATTGAAGCTCAGGTTTGTAAAAAAAAAAAAAAATTCGAGATCTCATTATTGAAAGGCTGAATAAACATATGTAAAAAAGTTTTTAAAACCCTTATCCTAGTAATAAAGGGATTCCTAACCAAAATATCTAAAATAAAATCGAATCCTATTCTAATAAGAATTCTATAAATTTAAGTCCTAAATAACTAGTATAACATATTTTCCACTAGGATAACATATCTTACTACTATTTCCTATCTAATAAGCAACCTAGCATAAACTAAATTTCAACCCTTGGTATCTTTCTTATCAACATAACTCTCAATCTTCATCCCAACAAATTAAAGCTTTTGATTGACTAATTTGTGCTCTTTAATTTCTTTAATAAACTCTTAGTTGTTTTGCATCACAGATATAACTCAAGGTTGTGATAAGATGCCTCAGGCAATATATGAGTATCAGATGAGACAATCACAAGTCTCATTTACCCAAGACGCATAAATAATGCAAGGAAAAAGCACTAAAAAGTTATTAAGATTAATACACCTTAAAAAGTTTCTTGACACTCTCCAAGGAAGAATACCAAGGCTGCATTGTAAATGGTGGCTTCATCTTAACAACATCAGGAGGAAACTTGGGAAGTAAATCTGGGAAATTAGAGTGAGAAAGGAACTTGAGTATTCACATTTACAATCAAATGTAAAAGGGTGGTAGATGCAGTCAGAAGTAAAAAAGAACAAAACAAACCTTTGCAAAGTAAACAACCATCCAATCCATTGGCAAAACAATGATCAGAACAACTCGTTGGATTTGGTCCAGCTTGCAACTCTCTCAGCTCCAATTCTTCATCATCTACTAACACTTCAAATTGCTTGAGGCGTTCCAGGAATAACACTCCTTCAAGAGCAAGTTCACATTTTTCCTTGCGTGGCTCCATTTGAATTGTCTTCGTTTTAGAACTCACCTATAGAAAACCAACAATTCATCTTCACAGCTCCAAAACTAAATTGCCTAATACCATAAAATGCTTACCTCTCTCCTTTTAACAAAAGGCTTCCTCACATTCGGTGCTCTTTTTCTCAACCTTGTCTGATAGGAAAAAAATGCAAGAACTATGAACAAAATTTTTCAAGAAATCAATTGAAAAAAAGGAAAATTGCATAAATTTCCTAAAATGTACAAAAGAACAGCAAGCAAGTCCAATCATTCATCAAAAGAACTAGTATGTCTTAGGAAATTGAGATTATATGATTGACCATTAGAGGGATTGTTTGTCGTCGGTTTTTGCTCTGCCGGAATTTTCTTGAATCAGGAGTTGATACTGGGTGAGCGTCATTTATTTGTCTATCAAAGAAGTTGATGTCAGTAGGTAAATCCCCACCATTAGGATTTACAGCACGCCATACTGTCATCAAGCCTTTTCCTATACCGTGTTTCTTCGTTGAAGCAGTCTCAACGCAGTTCTGACAAACAATGACAACACAGTGACACCCTTAAAATGACGTGCAAAAGCATACTCAAGAAAGAGGAAGGAGAGTTGTGGCCTAATGTTGAGAAAGGAATATTAGTGGCATCATTTCACCAGTACCTGTCTTCTTTTCTTTGCTTTTTGGTTCCCTTGACAAGCAGAAATAGATTTTCTGGAATCTAATAGTAAAGGAGTATCAGTACGAATTAAAGAAAAGATAAAAGACAACAAAAAAATTAAAAGAAGAATGTGATAGAAAATTTCAGACAAAAAAATATAAGAAGTAAATGTCAAATGTTAGTAAACTTCTTTTATTACTGAAAAAAGGAAGACCACTAATAAACAAAACAAAAGAAAATCTTCCATAATCTTCAAGTTATGATCTCCTATTAACATCGTAGTTATAATTCTCCAATAGTGAAGTAAATAAATGTATGTTCAGATAAAATAGTTTTTGATAAGCAAAAGTCACAAATTTGAGACATTGATTTCATACCTTTACAAACGGGTGATGTCATTGAGGGAAGTGTATCAAACTCCGCACCGAGAGGAGGACCATCCTTGCGAAAAATCTTGCCCAATATGTAGCCTGGAGTCAACAAATCCTGAAGAAGAATTTGGTTTTTTCTCTTCTTCATCTGCCTGTCCCTGAACTGCGTTAAAGTGTCATACCTTGAGGATGAAGTGGTGTTAGACTGATCTGTATCACAAATTACAGCACACTGTTAGACTGATATGTATCACAAATTATGGCACACTATTGGTTAACAATCTCTCTACCAGCAGATGAAACTGAAAATGTATGTCTTGTTAATATGTGAATGTGTTGCTTGGGTAGGGATGTAAAACATCTCTACCTTTGTCTCTCCTCCTCTTCGAAACAAACCATCCACAAACCTGCTTGTATGTCAAACCCAAGATTGCAGCAAGTTCTCGAATAGCATTATGCGACGGATACCTATGCTCTGCTTCAAATAACAATTCCAACTTAAAAAATTAAATATTACACAAGTAAACCTCTCATTCAAAGCAAAAATAAAAAGTAGAAAATAGAAAATAGAAAACAAAATAATTTGATTGTCAAAATTACATATTACACAAGTATACCTCTCAGTCAAAGCAAAAATAAAAAGTAAAAAATAGAAAATAGAAAACAAAATAATTTGATTGTCATTTAAGTAAACAAGCAACAACCTCAGTGAAGAAACTGAAATAAAAAATTCCAGCACAAAATAAACAAACAAGATCAATAAAATCATAACGTACAAATACAGGGAGTGAAGACTCTACTGTTCATGAGAGAGTACATGATAAAATAAAATTCAAGAAAGACAAAGAGTACAAAACCGGCGTAAAACTTCTCTAGGGCTTGAAGCTGAAGCGGCGATTTCCTCTTCAGCTCCATAGTCTCTCCACCTCTCTGTGACTCCCTCTAATTAATGCTTCAATCCACGTAGCAAAATCGCCATAGTCTGACAACAGCAAGCAACTCATTATCAAAATCCACTCCAGAACAGAACTAGCAAAATGAAAAGAAAAAAGACCATTGGAACATAAAAAAGAGAAAAAAAAATAAAGAGAGAGAGAGAGGGCAAGAGAAGGAGAAAATAAAAAAACACGATGTAGAAGAAGCCAGAATTCAAAACACAGTTTTTACAGTGACCTTCAACTCTCCTCTAATAGCCATTAGTTCTAAAGGAAGACAAAGTGAACCTGATAATGAATTCAAAAACACACAGACTTAAAACACACAAGCAGAAGCAACAGACTGAAGTAGAGAGAGTGGCGAAAGGGAGGATAAGAGAATTACTTAGGAGGATAGTAAATGGAGACTGGAGAGGAGATGATGATGATATAAGGGTGGTGAGATTCCAGAAAGTAAGGTTTTGTTTTGTAGGGTTTTGGGTTTTATATATATATATATATACATTTTAAAATTAAATTACAAATTAATAATTAATTTTATTTACATTTTGTGTGGAAATCGTTGTTTCGTATGAAATATATACATATGTATTCTAATGGCCCGACCGGTCCAACCCAACCCAAACCCCCTCCCGCCACCGGCGTCGGCATCGGCCATCTCACGTTCGCTGATAAAAGAAAAAAGAATAATGGATGATCAACGTCCAACCCCTACACGCCCTTCTCTTAAAACCAATACCCATTTCAACAATTTCCCTTCTTGGAAACACAAGCTGAGGGAAATTTGCTGCAGAAGGGTGCGGGAGGACCGTTCCCGCTTGCTCTGGAAACTTAGATTGCCGGCTACTGCTAAATCTCTCGATGAGAAGGTTCCCTTTTTCTTTATTCTTCTTTCCGCTCGCTATTCGTTTCTTTCTTGTTGTGCATTGATAACTTTGTCAAGTTGTTTATTTTCTGTATGTGTTGTCCTGAATTGGGTTTTTCAATTGCTCTCCTAGTTTGTCAATGATTGGATGTTCGTGGTCCTGCAATTCATACACTACACCGTTGTTATGAACTCTGCTGTTCTTCTATTTTCATTTTGGCCATGATGTCTGACTCTATTTGTAATAAGGTTAAGGAAACATAAGGCTTCTTTTGCTTTGGTTTAGAAGAACCTTAATAATCGTAGAAGGGTTTGTGTCAATTTGAAGGACTCCCCTCCACCTTTTTTAATAGGTTGTTTACCTCTACTTTTCCCTGGCTTTCAGGATTTTATCAAATCTGCTTTAAAGGACATAGTTTCTGAGGAACTGAAAAAGTTTGATGACTCATCTTTGAAAAGTTTTCCGAAAATAACTACTCCAAACCCTGAGCTCAAGGACATATTATGGGAGTATGATGGTCTTCATAATTCATACCAAGGTGAATGCGAAGAGATATTGTTGGAAATGCAGAAGATTTTCTATGATGATCTAACAGCAGAGCCAACTAGTAAAGGTAAGTAAATATTGAGGTGGTGATAATTTTACAACGCATAAAGGGATTTTAATAGGGAACTAATGTTGCAGATTTGGACATGATGTTACATTTTACCTACCTTTGTTATCAGCATGCCTGTCTCAGCGTAGCAACTATGTATTGGAGATTTTTCCTTCATCACTATAATTGGAATTCCTTCATTTAAGTACGCAGATTTATTCCTTTGGTGACAAAAGAATGATGATTTCCACTTCTTCCCATCACTTTGATCCTGGTAAAATGATAAGCATATGGAGACACACATCCATTCACTCACAAACACATTGATATGATTACATGTGAATATAAAGCTAATCTGTACATGGTTTATTGCTAAGCATTAGTATTGTGCCTGGTGTCTCTCTGTGCATTTACATATGGTGATTAAGAAAGTCATCCTTTTGAGCTTGAATGTTTAGATTCATGCAGGTCCCGAAAACTATACTGGAACTTGGGAAGACGAAGAAGATGAGTACTTGGCTCTTGCTGTTTTTGAGCACATGCATTTGAACAATGAGCAGGTAAAAGCTCCGGAAATGCAGAAGTTTTGTTCATTGAACTAAGTGGCAGTGAACTGCTTAAGATTTGGGATTACGTATTTGTTTCTAAAATTATACTTTTGATATTGTTAATTCAAGTGTGGCATCAAATATGCATCGTTAGACACATTAAAAGTTGAAAGAAAAGGAATAGATTTACGATTTTCTTTGTTTTTCTCATTCTTTGAAATTGATGCTCATCAGTTGATCCAGCTTTCCTTGTGATTACATCGTTAACTAATTAAGAACTTTGATGAAGTATCAAGAATCGATTTATATATAAGGGTTTAACAGTGTTATTACTAACATCTATTCAACCTCGAACAAATGAAATTGGTAAACTTTCTGACATTGATTCTATGTACACAAGGCAATCTGGTGTCCCATCTGTAAGCAAGGGGAGCTGAAAGATGACCATAAGCTGATATATTGCACTCAATGTGAACTTCAACTCAGCAAAGGCGATCAGGTTCTGCTGCTCTAATGTTACTTTGTGTACTTTTGAATCATCAATATATTGAGGTTCATTTTATGACAATCTATCTCTTACCATCGCGTAATGCAATTGGCATAAAAAGCTGGTGGGACTTGATGTGTGCAAGTGATTTCTGTTCATTTTCTTCTGCAAACTATGTTTCTTTCTTTCTTTTTTCATCTCCCTGACTGACTTCCATAATGTTTATAGAAGATATGTGGTAAGAGTGAAGTCTTTCGATATATGTCTTCGCAATCCAATGCTCTCCAACACGCTGCAATTCCGAATATATTATTTGGGTGGACAGTGGGTTTATATGACATAACCTCTCTTAAGGGTGTGGTTTATGCAAATAAACATTGATTTACCACCTCCGCTGTTTTTGTAATGTTTTGTTGATTTCCAAGACCTTGTTGTATGTCCTGCTTTGTATGTATAAGTCTCTTACTCTTGACTCCCAGGAAAGTGATGCCCTGGATGCATAGCTTTAAATATTGACTGCCTAATTGTGTTTTTGCACAATCAGACTTTATTTATATTTTATAATGATAAAATGCACCACCTGACCAGTTACTGTGAACTGACTCTGCTTTTTTGTATTTTGGATCAGGTTAATTTGGATATTTTGAGGTCACGACTAGCTGAAGCCCATGCTGAGCATCTAGATCGGGGATGTAGATTGAAACCCGAATTTTGCATTAAAAATATGTTCGGTTTAACGGCATTATACATCTTCTGCCAAGGGTGTAACATACTTGAGGTTGTAATATAGTTTCAACAATAGAGAACAGGGGAAAGAAAGTTGAAGATGTTTGGGTTTTAGCATCTACTTATAGTTCCTCCAGATAGAATAACAAAGGGGGTTAAGTTAAATTGTTATTTTGTCGATTAAATTTGTATTCATATGTTAATTCGTGGTAATATTTGCATATGTAGTGTTACCGGAGAACAAGGGTTGACTTAAAAGAGCCGAGCTGGTTGCAAACAGCAATATAGGGAGCTTGATCACCTGTTCCATAACCAAAGTCCTTTGCTTACTCTATCCTCCTTTAGTTTAGTTAATAACATGCCAATAATATTATTTTTTATAAATAAGATAATCCTAGGATCTTCTTAGGGGGAATTTAAGTTTTTTACATTTTAAGAGATACTATCAAGAGATAAAAGGTTGAGAGCCATTTCCTTTAAGTCTATAGCTGGATTTTCTCCTGGTAACATACTTGAATTCTCCTTGTTGCTCCAGTAATGTTGATTCTCGAGTCTTAGAGAATCCAAGGTTCCTTATAAGGTTCTATAAGATGATTTATGGTGCCCTCCTTTATAGGATCCATTACTTAAGACTTCAATATCTTCAGATACTCCATGAGAAGTAGGCATAGGATTAGAATTCCTTTCTTGCAGCTTTGTGAAAAGGTCTTTTGTCTAAGAAATAGCCAAATAACATCATTCTGCATTTAGCAGCACATGTTTTAAGAACTTTCAATCATGGAGAGATGAGAGGATGTTGAGTCCTTTGTATGAGGATGTTGAAGGAGCTAAAGAGGAAGCTATTTGCACAAGTAGTGGAGAAGCTTACGATGTATCTTTACCACAACCGAATGCATATGACGTAAGGGGAGGGGGCAGAGTTAACCACGTTACTAATGGTATGTTAAGGAGAAGAAAGAGTATGATGTCAGTGAGATATAACATCAGTGATTTTGTTTGTCAAGGATGAGGAAGGATTATAACAAGACGCCAAGGTGGTAAGTCTGGAAGGCGAAGCCAAGCGTGTAGGTAAGATGCCGATGACTGAAGGAACTTGTTTACCTTAATTGAAGCTAAAAAGAGATAAGGTCAGAGGTGGTGGAGTAATGGTTTTGCTGCCTGTAGCCTGTTGTCACCATTCCCTTAAGGGAATGAAAAATAACTTTATGGTTAGGTGGAAGAGATGTTAAAGTAAACAACATTGATCCTATCAAACTAAGAAATAAAAAACAGGGAGGGCAATTGGTGTGTAGACTGGCTTACTAATTTTGCAGTTCAGTTTGAGACAGGGAGAATTTCATTAGAATATTCACCTATAGGGTGCACCTCAATCCTCTTAAAGGATATGTCGGGGATTTGTTTCCCATGACTAGTGCTATAACTTGTTTCGATTTTTTCCCCCTTTTCGTGTAAAAAAAAAAGAACATATTGTAGGGAGAAGGTAGAGGTTTTTAGAGAAAAGGAATTTTAACTAATTATTGTTTTGGTAATTTTGGTTTTACTTTAATCATATATAACGTTTTCTCTATTTTCAAACAAAGTTTTAAAAGACTATCTCTTATTTTAGTTTTAGAAGATATTGAATCTTTTTATATTTTAGGAATTTTTCAATTATTAAAATTTCTAAAGTTTTTTTATTTTTATTTTGTTTAATGTCTTACATACAAGTCCTTAAATAGAGATTTTATTCAATTTTAATCTAACAGGTCTTATTATGAGTTTTACTACTACTTTGTGGATGAACAATTTAAGACAATTTCAAACAATAAAATACAAATGACTTTAGAATCTGTATGCATATAAAAATGCTTGATAAATGAACCAAAAGTAGAAAAACTAGCAAAAATATGGCTTAAAACAAGTGAATTTTTAGGCTAGTGCTAATAAATTTCATCTTTGGCTTGCATAATTTCTCAACTCTTGAACATGTCCTCTAAAGAACAAGATCCTTCAACAAATTTGTCCTAAAACTCTTGAAATTATTTCTTGACACATGGATCTTTATAGGATGGACCTGTAATCTTCCCAAACTCTAAATCTCCTTGCTCAAAATGACATTGATCTCCAAATTTGCACCTTTTAAGTGTGTTATACTTAACTAGAACCAAGATCATCTATAGACAAAATAGTGCATCGAAAAGTAAGTTTTCATTCTTAATAATCAAACATCAAAGAGATAAATTACACATGAATCATGAATCAGATCTTGAATATAATAATAACTACATAGATGAAGCGAATAAATCACTTACCTTGAGCGAAATTTGCCATGATGAGGAGAGAAAGCTTTCAACAATCAGAAACTAGTTTCTTTCTCTTAACCCTCTTTTTGTATGATAGCTTGATGAATAACTCAATACATAAATATGTTTGTTCTGTATTTGTTTTATCTGTACTTAATTAGGGTAGATAGAGGACTAGTTTATATACACTTCTTTGTTAACATTAAATCTTATATGTCCATCAAGTACTAAATTAATGGTTAAGATTTAATATACTATTAAACTAAGAAAACCCTAAACCAAATTTAATATAGGTTGTAACATCAGGCCATATTTCTTACATTCTCCCACTTGGCCGGATGTTTCATTATTATATTTAATAGTATAACATAAGGCTAGCAAAATTAAATCTTATAAACTGTTAACATCAAAAGCATCTCAACACAACAAATCACATAATGTGGGTTATAGTGGTCATACACAGTATAGTCGTATACTCCCTTCCATATACTACTATATTAAGATCTTATTATGTTTAGGTTCATAAGTTGTATATAAACAACATACAGTCCACATACTTGTTATGAAAATACATACAAATTTTTTATTCAAACAATCATGTATACATAAACATCTTGAATAAGAAATATAAAATTTAGAAACATATTATTGTTGAGCTCAAGAATGCTAAATCATCATCATCATCAAACATTATTATCAATCATCAATACAACCAAGATCCATCTTAAACACATGTTTTTTGAATGTCTTTGGTTGTAAACCTTTAGTTGGAGGATCTGCTACCATGAGATTTGTTCTAATAAGTTCTATATGCACTTTTTGTTTATAAATCTCCTCTTTAACAACAAAATACTTTAATTCTAATATGTTTTACGCCTCTAAAGTATTTTTCATTTTTAGAGAAGAAGACTATTGTAGAATTATCACAATAAATTTTCAGTAACTTTCTTACTATGTTGACAACCCCAAGCCCTAGAATAAAGTTTTGTAGTCATAATGCATAAATTGTAGCCTCATAACGAGCCACAAATTCTACTTTCATAGTGGATGAAGCAATGACAAACTGTTTAACACTTTTCTATGAGATTGATCCTTTAACTAATAAAAAAAACTGTCAAACATTGACTTTCTACTATCAACACATCCGGTAAAATCTGAATATGAATATTCAATCACTTATAAATGATCAAACCTTTTATAAATCATCTATAAAGGTTATGAAGTATTTTTTCATTAAAGGACGGAGTGTCAAAAGGTTCGCAAATGTTGGTGTGTATTATTTTAAAAAGCTGACTGCTTCTCGTGGCTCCTTTATATTATGTTTGGTTCGCTTGCCTTTAATGTATTCCACACATAAGCCAAGATAAGTAAAATCTAGATTCAGTAGAATGTCATTTTTTTACTAATCTTTCTAACATTTCTTTTGATATATATATCAAAAATAATAATCATAATCATACTTTAATATATCAAAAATAATAATCATAATCATAAGATGAAACTAAAATTAAAATGTTGATTATAGGTCAAAATGTCAATAATATGACCAAAACATAAGAAATCAAAATTTTGAAAAATGACTCATCCATATCAAAATTTCATGGGTCAAAACTATAATTTTCTATTAACAAATCTAATTCCAGAAGTTATGAAAGAAGAAGCAGTACACAGTATGTAACATCCCATCACCGATGGGAAGAGTGAATTGGTCATTTGGGACGGGTTAGGAATGTTTAAACTTATCTCGACATGATCATGCATAATAAAGCCTCTCTATATATATGAATGGCAATTTTTGTACATGCACATGATTGTACATGTATTCATGACATTTCCTAGCATATGTGTTTATTGTGAAAAATATGTTATTTGGGCTTGAAAAATTGAATTGGAGTGATTTATGTGTGTTTTCCATTTTTAGGGACTTTTAGAAATTTTTCTGAAATTTTTGGAGACAATGTTCGAACCGGAAAAAAAAATTGTCAAGTGGCGGACTGATTGGTTTCTGGTACTGAAAATTACGGTCCAATAGCACTGAAAAATTAGATATATGATTTTGAAAAAAAAAATTTATAAGCCACTAGAATTTGGAGAGAAATTGGAGTACAAATTGAATTGTTAATGGAAAAGAAATAAAATAAGGCTTTAGAACAAGACAAGTGGCAAGTGACAAGTCTTAGCTTGAATGGTTATCTTCTTAACCTAATGTTGGTGAGTTCCACGACATCTTGCAAATTAGAAGGCTAAAATGAGGTTTGTTTTCATGTTTTCTCTCCATCTTCGTCCCTTTCTTTTTCCTTGTTCCTTTTGATAATTTTGCTCATCTTTTCCACCTCCTCCTCCATTGCTAGCTCTTCTTTTGTTCTTAAGTGGATGATCGTGTATGGTGGTAAAGAGAGTTAGAGAGAGTTGGTGAAAAATTTTGGAAAATTGAAGGAGTGATAGCTCAATGGGTAAGATTGTGTTTTATGGCATAGATTATTACTTAAATGCATTATTTGTTGGGACTCGATCTCGGGACCAGACCCCAACCGGAAAAGCGGAAAAACAGAACGAAGCGGCGAAAGGCGAAACAAATCACAAGCAAAGAATGATAACGAAGGAAAACGAATTGGCGCAGAATCAAAGCAACCAAACAGAAGGAAGTCGGAAACATAAGCGAAAACGAAAGAACGGAAAGCGAATCGAATGCAAATCGAAGCGAAACAAAATTTTCGTCATCCGCGAATCGAAAACTTTAGAAAAGCGTGCGTCGCGTTAGAAACCCTAAGACTAAACCAATCCGAAATTTTGATATAATTTTTTTTATTCTTTCATTTCTTTCATATTATTCATTTCCTTCATCTTTTAATCAAAACAACTTCGATCCCATATATTTTCCCTTTTGGAAAATTATCTTTAATCAAAACTTATTCCTACAAATTCTATCACATCTCATAACTCGGCAAGTTAAACAAACTCTTATTATTCTATTCTTTATACCAAATTTTATCAAAAATCGGGCAGCATAACGGCTATATTTTGCAAAACTCAAAAATCTGCAATGTTTTAAAACACACTTCTAAAATCACATCCAACCTTAACAACCATCATCGGACCTGCTGTCCAGAAATCCAGCATACACAACATAGTCCTACGTCTCTATTTTTCAAGTATCACTTTTGCTGTGTATTTTTCTATTTTGTGTGGATTGTACTTGTTGCTTTTACAGGACTAGCTTTATTAATTGACAAAATGTTGACTTAGACGTCTGCCGAGGCCGCCTTGACAGATCAATACACCGACTGGAAACCAACTTAATGGCATATTCGGAATACGAAGGCTTTCAACCGAACCGCAACCGCCAACATCATGAGCTCACCATCGCTAACCAAAGAAGCCTCCCTTACCTTTATTTCTTTCAACTATCTTTCATTTTTGTGTTTGTTTTTATCATTGAGGACAATGTTGAATTCAGGTGTGGGGGAGGAATTTAGAATTTTGGATGTGGCAATTTTTGGTTTTTATTTGAATATTGTTAGTTGTTGCGGCTATTTTTGTTGATCTTAGCGTAGGAGTTTGCATGTTGAATCATAAAACTCTGCCATATTAGTTCGGACGAAATCAAGGACATGCATGAAATTAACCTGGGCTAAGTAGGTTTTAAAATGGAACACATTGATTGATTGCTCTAACCAATTGCATAGACTTAGTCAACAATTTTGAAATTGAAGTAATGGAGTAAATCATGAAATGAAGTGGATTCTTAATTTAAATTAAAACCTGTGAGTGAACTTTGAGCCTAAATGACATCATCTTCATGTCATAATATTTTCTTGAATTGAGAGATGCTCCTCTAGTTGTGTTGCCTTTAGAACTTGCATGGAACCGGTTTGAGTCTGTTTGGTCATATGGGTTATAGAAGTGATTAAGGCCGTCTTTGTTTAAAACCCTTTGGCTTAAAAAATTGACCCACCTATTATTCCCTTTTGAAAACACATTTGAGTCATCCTTGTTCTTCAATTAATCACCTCACATTAGAAACCGAAAACCTCGTTAGCCTTACCCTATCATAAGTTGAATGAAACATTAAGTAATTTGGGACTTTTATTATATATTGTGTTCTGAGATACTTTCATAGGTACATCTGC
>JANZLX010000009.1:7261551-7277022 GCA_025531955.1 Erythroxylum orinocense | reverse complement strand
TGTTAGATGAGTGTTTACTAAAGGAAGCAAGTTGTGTGTGTGTGTGCTGCCAAATTGTGGCTATTTGTTCAAGTGAAAGTCTTGATGACCTATTGGCTGCATTCTTGTTTAAGTGGGATGCTTATTGATGTAAAATTGGTATTGGAAGTGATAGGATATAGTTTTTGTATAAAAGTTGGAAAATTTAAGTTGACCATGTTTCATTGTTCTTGCCATAATTTTTGATAAGGTTAAGCAATTAAGGTGCTTTTTAGCTTGAATTAAACCTGAGATGTTTGGTTACATTTCTTGTGAAGGACGGTTTGTCAAATTGTGGCTAGAAGAGGTTGGAATTTGGCCTTGAAAGTGAGATATAGATGTTGTATGAATAGTAACCGAGGAAGGGAACTTGGAATTTTGATGATTTTTTCTCCATTGATTTAGGTTGAATTTATGAAATTGGTCTTAAAGAAAGTTGTATAACATGTTTTGATCTTTCTTTTGACATAAAGTTTGGAATTTTTTTGGCAAAAGGAATGGAAAGTTATGAGTTTTGCAAAATGGTATAATGTTTTGGGAAATATTGTGAAGGCAGTCACTTTGATAGCATTTTTAACACCCTTAGAGATAAAACTGGTTTTTGTATCCTTCATGAAACTTGTAGAGCTCTCATTTCTCTATCAAATAGATACCAAATTTGTCCAATTTGGAGTTCGGAGTCAAACGTTATGAGCATTCGAAGTTAGAAGGTCGGTCAGGCGAGGGCACTCGGCAGGGGCGAGCGCCAGCTCGCCCACCTGGCAGGGACGAGCACTCGACAAGGCCGAACGCCAACTCACTTGCTCGGCAGGGCGAGCGCGCCCGCGTGCGCCTGTCTGCCGTGAACCGATCGGCCATTTTGTCTAACTTTTGGCCAACCGACCTCTCTCCACTCTTTTGACCATAACTTCTTCGTCCGACCTTCGATCGATCTGATTTTTGAAGCGTTAGATTTCTAAGACATTTTTCTATCTTTCTACACCAGATTGATCAATTTTAAGGTTAATTTGAAAAAGATTGATTAGATCAAAGTGGGAAGATCGGTTGAAAAAGTTTGAACATGCTATTGATTAGATCAAAGTGGGAAGATCGGTTGAAAAAGTTTGAACATGCTTCAGTAATTTGGAGATATCTTGAGCTATAGAGCTCCGATCGATCTGATTCTTGTTGCAAATTAAACCAAAGACATGGATCTACAAGTTATCTGAAGGAGCGAAACGGCAATTTAGCCCCTAAGATGTTCAATTTTGAGAATAACTTTCCCATCCGACATCTGATTGACCTGATTCTCGAGGCATCGGATTCGTGAAATATTTAATTTCATTTCTATGTGAACTTGGGAATTTTTAAAGATGAAATTAACGTGGATTGATTAGGTCAAAATGAAGGGATTGGGTACTTATGTTTTTCTGGTCATTGTTTTATTACTTTTTCGACCTATAGAGGTCTGAATTGAGTAATTTTGGTGTCAATGGATTTCTGAAATTTTGGGGAACATTTTGTGATGGGATTTATGGAATGATACCGGGATTGTCACGAACATGCATAGTACACATTTCAATTCCCGCATGTGCATTATTACATATTTTTGACTGTCCAAGTTGTGATATATATGTTTTTGCATGATTATAGAGGCGCTTTTGGAATATCGATCCACAGACGTTGCCGAGATTTCTAGGCATTAGCTCGGAAGCTATTGGTGAGTAACTTAGATGGTTCTCTCAATTATTATATGTCTACTGTGGTGAATAATGGCGGGTTTTGTGTTTAATTATGACTGTGGATTCCAGACAGAAGGTCCGATGTATTGGGAGTTATGACATAGAAGTGCTTGTGATGTGATGATATATGATGATTTGTGATAGGACAATTGCTTGCTTATAATGTGCTCAGTTGTGATACATGGATTAATTGTATACTGTGTAAATTGAGACATATGCATTTCATACATGAATGCATGATCAGATAAGGACAGTTGTGACCGGGGCAGCCACCGAGAGCTAAAAGCTCACCGTATTGGGCCTCGAGCCCACACTAATTTAGAGCCACAGGCTCACCGATAAATGTGCCCAGATTGGGACAGTTTAGGCGCTAGGTCACAACACCATAATAAAATGAAAAAATGTCACATACGCACTGCATACATATTTGATTGAATATTTTGAATGGGGGAAAGGGAAGAATACCTTATACATTTGTGATTTACTTGAATATAATCATGTGGTACTTTTGAATGTAAGTAGTTGAAATAACTGTGATATGCTTAAGTATGCATGAAACATAATGGCAGTTATGACCCGAGTCGCCACCGACCAGAGCTTTAAGCTCAACGAGTAAAAATGAGCTTCGAGCTCATAAGTGATTCATAGCCTCAGGCTCAACGTATAATGAGCCATGTATCTACCAATGGATAAGGGACAGATATTAATGAGCCCTACAAAGGACAGTTTAAGCACTCGGTCACAGCAAAATAATAAATAAAAAGTGAGTCTCATTTGCATGTATAAAATATGAAAAATATGAATGTGGACTTCTGTAAATGTGTGAATGTGATATTTTGTGAATGTACATTATAAAATAAAATTTGATGTATATAAAATTTTGTTATGTGGCTGAGTGAACCATCGATGATGGTTAACTCACTGAGTTCGCAAAACTCACCCAAAATTTGCAATTATTTTTCAAGACCCAGAAGAATACACCGTTAGGCAACGGGCATATAACATCTGCTAGTGAATTAAAGAAGAGGTCGGGATCAGTTCGCGTTTGCATTAGTGTCTGATAGACTTATATTTTCTGTAAAGTAAACGGACCGAAATAGTTTGTATTTATGAAAAAGGGCCACCGTGGCCATTGTATGTAAATAAATTTTCGCTTAGTGTATGTTTGTGTTTTCAAAAAAAAAATATAATGAGTTTTTAATGAGCGATGTAGCATGCCACCCTCGCGGGGTACGAACTCGGTTATCACCATTGATGTCGGGTTCGGGTCACGTGGGAGTAGGGTGTTACACAGTAATTTTCCATAATTGAAAAAATCCCCCAAAACCATAGAAATAAAGAAACGCACAGACAGTTATGCTTTCCGTATTAGCAAGCAGTACCTTGGAAAAATTTTCTTTTAACATTCTAATTTACTCCATGACAGATGCATCGTACTAATAGATGTTAAAGAAACATAACACATGAAGAAATCAAAGAAAGCAACTTTAAGGGTATGGGCTCCTCTCTCATTATTTCCAAACTTCTTTTTTTGTTAAAAAGGAAAGAAAACCCAAAACACACCCTAACTAACGCATAGATCTGCGGTATAAAACTCCGTGTTGATTACGGTGTAGATGAGCCATGACTATAGTCGGAGGCTCCTGAAGAATGTGGAGTCCTGGGCTTAATAGTACGGCGAGAGAGGCCAGACTATCTGCATACTGGCTCCTTTCTCGATACACGTGCTGAACCTTTACCTCCCACGCTCTATGGAGCAGGTCACGGGTACCTGTCACCAAGAAAGAATACTCAGTCAATTGTGTAATAGAAGAGGAGAGAATATTGATCACCTCTAACGAATCTACTTCAATGATCACTCGTCGATATCTAAGCGTCTAGGCAAGAATAAGTCCTGAGTGGACTCCCCAGAGTTCGGCACTTATTGGCGAGGCCCTTCTGAGGTATTGGAGAAATCTTCCGCACCACTGTCCATGACAATCTCTAATTAATCCTCCGGCAGCAGCAATGTTTGGCTCATGTTTTACTGCCCCTTGGGTATTTATTTTGACCCACCCCTCCATCGATTTGGTCCAACTCATAAGATGACCTACAAGTAAGCCCTGATCTCTATAGACACAACTTTCCACTACTCTTGCTATAACTATCCAATTGGCATAATCCATAACTGTCCTGGTCCCATTTTCTAGCCACTCAAAATCAGCCTCAAAGATGCTTTTGTTATGCCATCGCCACAAGAACTAGCAGGGGACTCTATAGATTAGAGGCCAATGAATCTGCTACAGTTGAGATTACTTTGTAAGATTGGCTTTAACCCACCTCTCCATATCTTGGTTAAAAAACTTTTTGTCAACCACTATTAAGGGAAATTTGCACCAGAAAACTTTCACTTATCGACAGTCCCGAAGAGCATGCAATGTAGACTCTTTAGTCCAGTAGAAGTGACATTTACTATCCATAGTAAGGTGTTTAACTACTCATTGGTGATTGGTTAGCAGCTGTTGCTTCGCTAATAACCAAAGGAAAGCCAATAACCAAACGAAAGCCCTAATCTGTTGCAGGCCTATTCATTTCCTAATTAATTCCCAATGTTTGCTAGTCTCAGGCGTGGTATTGCCTTCTATTAAATCATAGGCTAAATCAGTTGAGAATCTTCCATGCTTTGTTGGTCCCCAAACTTCTAATTGTTTATTGCAAAAGGGTGTCCACCGAAACCTAGATCCATTCTATGCAATACTTCTCTTGGCTCTTCAATTTCTCTTAAAATAAACAACGAAGAGAGGACAACGCAACACACACCATCGTATTCATTGACAACTTCCAAATCAAAAGACATAACAAAAACAATGTATATGAGCTCTTCTTCATCAACATCATCAACATCATCACAGTAGATAATTTTTTTAGGGAAAAATCATTATTTATACAAAACCCTAAAATCATAAATTTTATAAATATTAATATATTTGAAACAATCATCAAATCAATAATATAAGGATTATTATCTATTCAAAATCTATGACTCCGATACCACTTATAAGTTTTTGTTCTTAATAATCAAACACTAAAGACATAAATCATACATGAATCATGAATTATACGTAAATCATTCATGCTCATTCAGATCTTGAATGTAATAATAATCACATAGATGAAGCGAATAAATCATTTACCTTGAGCGGAATTCGTCATGATGTAGAGAGAAAGCTTTCAACAATCACAAACCAGTTTTTCTCTCTTAACCCTCTTTTTGTACGATAGCTTGATGGATAACTCAATACACAAATATGTTCGTTTTGTATTTGTTTTGTCTGTACTTAATTAGGGTAAAGGGAGGACTAGTTTATATATACTTCTTTGTTGACATTAAATCTTATACGTCCATTAAGTACTAAATTAACGAAACCAAGTTTAATATGGACCTACAGAAAATATGAGTCATAACATCAAGCATATTTCTTACATGAAATCCTGAAGTAACATGAAAGAAAACAAAATACCACATTATTGGACTTGTTTATAACGTGATACCATGCTTTGCTCATCCGTTCATTTAAAAAGCCCTAAAATCTTTCTCAAACATTTCATCCTAATATGCTTTAACAATATTAGCTAAACAACAATCAGATATAATAAAATTATTAAAAAGACAACCTAAGAAGGCAGCTAATATTGCATCAAAAATACAAGCTTAAGAGCTTGGAAAACTCTTTTGGCTATTTCAATAGTATATGCAAGTTACTTATAACATTAAGTTTCTAGCAACTCTCAAGGCTAGAAATTATATTATTTTCACTTTCAAAATACACATAAGAACTTATAGAGATTAAATAATTGTCATCAAATAGTAAGGGGATGCTTGGTTCATGGATTTGGAAATGAATAATAGGTGGTTGGTTTTATATTATGATTATAAGAACAATATTTTCATATATGATTTCTGGGAATTAGTCCATACCCCTAAAATATGAGAAGAATAAACTTCATTCCTAACTAAGGGATAAGCGTTACCGTGATAGTCTTTGTCACGCCCATGACTAGAAGTGACGTGACACTTCTTGTCACGCATGTGACTTACTTCTTTTTTTTTTTAAGTAAATATAATTACAGTCTAATTAATTAAAATATAATTAATTAATTTCCCTTTAGTCTATTTGATAAAAGTCTTTGATTGTACATAAAGGACAGCTTGAGCCTAGAGCAAGGATAGGTAGAGGTTTAATTTCTCATTTGTGACTTGACTTCTCATTGGATCATCCCGAAGGTATTATCTTATGATCACACCTCGCAAATTTGTTTCGAGTTTTGTATGATCATATCCCACATTCCAAAAGCTCATGTTATCTTAGCCTCTTAGTTGCTTTGGGAATCATGGACCATATCCAAACTAATTACCATTGTCTATATGCAGCTATTTTATCTGAGGGGAAGGGTACAAACTGAGACAAAATCAAGATTCCAAGGGAAGTTTATGTGATGGTGGTTGAATCTCCAGCTAAGATTAGCATTGCCATGTTTGACGTGCTCCAAGAAAGGGGTATGGTAAATCAGATTCAGCTTGACGGAAAATTCAATTCCTCCTTGTTTTGGTTATACATAAGACAAATATTCAGGAAAATACATGTTAACTCGTAAATTTGTCTAAAGTTAATTTTCCTTTTTGGATTAGTTATCCTGAAAACTTAAAAAGGTTCACACAATTCTTCTTATGATTGCAATTTAGCTAACTTTATAACTTCAGTAAATAATGCTAACTTCTTCATTTGTTCCATAACTATGCTGAATAAGCTTGCAATTGTACTCACCGATCGTGAGACTCTACCAAAATCATGTTAAACCATCAGATTCATGTTACACAAAACACAGGAAGTTAGGTGCCTAAAATAATCCCTTCTTTTTCCTCTTCTGCCCCAAAAACACAGAGGCGAGTTATCTTGGAAGAAAAATGCAGGCATGGGATTCATGCTCGTAGTCAAAACCAACAAGAAAGATAAAAAGAGTTATATGTATGAATTCACAGAGTTACACTTGCTCAATAATCAATCCAAAGCCAATGTCTGTCATGTAGATACCAACCCGACATTTTTTTTTAATTTCTCCAACATGCCATGCTTTACCCACCAAAAGAATAATTATGAAATAAAGAATTACAAGCATAAAAAAGGGGGGAAAAAACAGAAAAGATTCCTCCCGGATTCCGAGTAGGCTCAGGTAACTAAACGTGACGATGCTTGATGCCATTCCAAACAGCAGCAACTGCAAATTTCTGCCATATGCTCTGGAGGACCACTAGTTTACAACACATCCAAATAATTTCACCTTTCTGCACCTACATAGCTGTACCAAAATACCTCCCAACACCCACTTAACAGATGATATAAAGCTGCAGAAGGAAAGAGAACCCATCTGTTGCAAGATTTTTCCACTTCCATTCACAAATGAATAGCGTAGAGCTAATTTTTGGCCAAGCATTAATTTCGGGCTGCTTAAAAGAGCTCCTCTGAATTAAATTTATTCCATGCTTCCTATTTTCACAGAATACTTACCATTAGTAGACGCCAATGTGACATAACCAACTGAACAGTTATTGCAACAGACCACAATGTAAGAGTTGGAAGATATGTGGTACCAATTAAAATTGGTCAAATACCTTAAGCAAGTCAAATACTTTCTCAGCAACATACTTCTGTTGAAGATTAGCACCCTTTTGTTGGACTTTGTCAGGATGGATGCATAAATTTGCCTTCCTATAAACCTTTTTAACTGCAGCAGCAGTAATTAGATCGGTCAAAGAAACAGGCTGCCAACCACATTCAGGCCAGAGCACCTGGTCATTATATAGACAAATATTAGCATGTAATTTCACTGGAAATTCATAACGCCAACAAAAGAATATCCAAAGAAAAAAGAAAAGTCAAACCACAAGACTTCATAACGCAAAGTAGAAACCTATTAAGTGCCAAAACTTCACATTAACAACTTATATATGCACTTGGGTCAAAAGCAATCTCATCTATTATGCATGTTATAAACTCGAATATTGGTTCCCAATATTCTTTAGCAATATTTAAATACAATGTTTAATACACCACAATATCAGCATTTCTAACAGAAAAGTACTATTGGAGCAATTGCAGATTTTAAGCACAGAATTATTCTGTTTAAGAACTGCTGTGCAGGTGATATCAAAATTGTGTGTGAGAGACAGATACGCACATACTGCAACGTTGATAGCAAAGCGCGTAAGTTTCCCTCTTTCCCTGCAGCCCACCGCCGTATCTCAACATCTAGAGTTTCAGCAATTCTCTGAGATCCGACATAGACCAATATCAGACAAAATGAATCCAGAAATGAACAGTTTCCATGAAAACTCATTAATGGATTTCCAAGCCAGATTAAACACAAGATAAATAATTTCTCAAACATGTGAATACCCTGTTATATGAGTTATAGTAGGCTTTTAACAACCATAATTTGCTTCTAACTCTTAATTTTGACATAATCCAAATAAACTTCAGCAAAACAATAACATATTTTGGCGACATATATGTTTATATATTTTTCTTCAGTATAACCAAGGACCTCAAAGCCAAGCTAAAGTTCAACATGGTTCATCTATGGATCATTTCCCAATAACTAGAGTTGGGCTTTATCAACTTCATAGTGAATTGTCACACAGATGTACATAAAGCAAGGAGCCCAATATAATAGGCTTACATGTCTTTCTGCTTGTTCCCTCTGAGCTTGAAGGTCCCGTTCATTCTTCTCAGCTAATGCCTTTGCCTGGACAAACAAACTCAACAAATTAAAACAAGTGAAATGCCTGTGCGAGTGCTTCATGCTAATCATATGGCACAAAATAAACTATGAACAAAAATATCATCTCAGAAAAACTACATACTGCTCGCTCCTGAGTCCTCTGGTGGCGTTCCAACCTGGCTCTTCGCCTTTCTTCACTTTCCCCATCAATCTCTTGGAATTCTCCAGATGATGCAGTAGCTGCTGCTAACAAATTCAGACAATTCAAGCAGAGAATTACACAATCATAAACAAAGGTTGAAAGTCAAACTTCATCTACCTCCAAATATTGAGGACAAATCATCAATAACGTTGGCAGTTGAAGATGCTTTACGCATGTTAGCTGTAGTTCCAGCAGATGTCCTTTTAGCTACTTCAGCCCCTCCCTTGCCCTGGGTATCAAAGAAAGGGTCCTGCAATAAAAGTTCAAAAAATTATTACACTCCAACTAAACCAAAAGTTGCTGGATGAAACAAATATCTATAGCATTTTGTCCTAACCGAAGTGCTTGCCCGAGGTCTTGGTGCACTGCTTGCTCGAGAACTGAAGAATGATTCAAGATCACTTTCATCCTTTTGTTGGTTTGCCCTAGCTCTTTCTCGAGCCTCTGCTGCAGCTCTTTCTCGTGCCTCTGCTGCAGCTCTTTCCACAGCAGCTCGTTCAGATCTCATACGAGCCTCAGCACTGACCCTTGCAGCTCTCTCTCTTAATTCTGTGTTTGCCCTTTCACGGGCTTCAGCAGCTGCCTTTTCTGCTCTTTCTCTTGCCTCTGCAGCAGCCCTTTCACGTGCTTCAGCTTGCGCTCTCTGAACTGCAGCCCTTTCTGCTCTCTCTCGAGCTTCAGCAGCTGCCTTTTCTACAGCAGCTCTTTCGGCTCTCAAGCGAGCTTCAGCAGCTGCTCTTTCACGTGCCTCTCTAGTGGCCCTTTCTACAGCCTGTCTAGCCTCTCTTGCTCGCTCTCTTTCTCTCTCAAGTCTTCTTTGCTCCCTTTCTTTCTCCTCCCTCTCAATTTCACGTGCTTTCTCCCTCTCGTTCTCAAGCCTCCTCTGTTCTCTCTCTTCTTCCTCCCTTTCTCTATGTTGCCTCTCACGCTCTATTCTCTCTTGCCTCTCTCTTAATTCTCTATTTTGAGCATCTTGTATGTCCCTTTCCAGTGGAATTGCTTCTTTGCTTCTACCAGCCTTTAAATACTCCCTCTCCCTCATTTGCCTGATTTTAGCCTCAGCTTTATCCACAGCCTCCTTCATTGCAGCAGCAGATGCAGCAGCAGCAGAGAAATTGGCTTCAGCATCCTCCCCAGAAGAAGTATCAGGATATTCATTATTGTTGCTATGGATCCCACCCATCGCAAAATCTTCAAGTTCGTCTATTTGAGAGGCCGCTGAACTTCTTCCAGCATTGCTTTGGGCATATGGACTGGAATTTGGGAAGGAAGCATGATCGTTAACTTTCTTCCTTGAATGTGCAGAAGAAAAGGAACCTGTCTCTGAATTTGAGATCCGAGGTGGTCTTGTAGGTGCAGGTCTTGAAGGAGGTGGGGCATTTGTAGGTTGAGTGAAAAGAGGAACTTCAGATACTGTTAGCCATGCATCGTCAGATGATTCTAAGATCTCCTCTGGTCCAGAAGATGTAAACATTTCCTCGTGACTCACATTTGCATTTGGTGGATATACAGTTTGACTAGAAGATTTATGAAAGGGATCAGAAGTAGGCATATCAAACACAGATTCATGAAATTCTTGCAAATCTTCATTTGACTTCTTAAATGATTTTCCCTCAGCATTCCCCACAGGATATTTGTCAACCATTTCCTTAATACTTGGAGAATAATGACCCCCCGTTCTTTGTTCACTCTTTAGAGGGCTCCTATCCTTCCACCTCTCATTGTTCTTGGGTGAAACTGGAGGTACAGATTTACCAAGTTTATCTAGGGGATCTATCTCATCAAATAATCCCCTTGTTCCAGATAAATTGTCAACTTTTGTGCTTCCAGAGGTACTGAATCTGCTAATTTCGTCCAATGGATCACCAAACAACCCTGAGGAAGAAGGTGAAGGCGTAGAAGTTGATTCTAATACTACAAAGGGGTCTTCCATCAAACTGGATGCTGTTTTGGCTGAATTAGAAGATGGTTTCTGGGTTTGAGTAAACTCAGAACCTGACCTGTGGAGGATAGTGTGCCACTTATCAACCCATACTTTTATTTCAAACAAGAAATTAACTATTCTGCAATCATTCCAAGCACCTTAAACTAAATGATTAGCTTGTAGACTAAAGTTAATATGGTTAAAGATCCAAAATAAAACTCTTGGACTGCTTTGGTTTCCGAAACACAGTTAGATTACATAACTTTGAGGAGAAAAGGTCTTTCACAAATAAACTCATATTCAATAGAACCTTTATGATTTTAGAATGGGAGGGGGTAATGAGAAACAGGAAATAAATTGCACAAATGAACTAGTACAATGCATGAAAAGCCTCTCAAGACTACAATTAAAAGGAATACCCTCTTGCATTAGTAACTAGATGAATACTAATGTCCATACTTTATTTTGTCAAGTGCAGTGTATCAAGGCTAAAGTGCTACAATTTACAAAATAGGATCATGGAAATTTAGATCATGGAAATTTAGAGTGAGAGACATGGAAAACTCCAACTCAGAAGAAAGTACAAAAAGGATAAATCAATGAACTTATCACAGCGTAGTTCATACTAAAATTACGCAAGCACAAGTCCAAACAGCGATTTGAGTAGTCACTCCGTTTGACAAGACATACTTTTGTCATGGTAAATTCTGTGTTGAGACGTTATACACAAATTTCAACTTCAGGTCACGAAACAAAAATATCTAAAAAGTTCAAATATATCTAAACAATATAACTAAACAACATTTTCGCAAGCAAATGCCTAGATGCAATCTCGATGACATGTTAAGATGAGGTACTTAATTTACTGATCTAACAGGATCAACAACAAATTTCACCATTCGCATGCCGATTAATAACATCGTCGGCACTGTTTGCCGATCAATACCTGCTTAAATTGGGAGCAGTACTGTGACCAAATCCAGAGAGCAGATCATCAAAAGCAGGCGAATCTTTATGTACTTTTGCATTCTCTCTCGTTGATTCCTTCTGTCCTTTACCTAAATTTCCTAGCAGATCATCAAACGCCGAAGAACTGTTTAGCGACTTATGCTTAGGCGAAGAAGATTTCCCGATTGAAGCAAAAACATCGTCAACCTTCACCGACGAAGCATCACTGAAAGACGCGGTCTTAATCCCTGGCAACCCGTCAAAAATATCGTCATCGTAGACCGGCTTATCATAAACAGGCAAAGACGACGACTTTGCATTCTGGTCCTTGAATATAGAATCGTAATTGAAAGCCGTAGCCGAAGCAGAAGAGGTCGTGGTGGGCGTGTCCCCCCTAACTCCGCCGCCACCTCCGCGAGAATCAGAGAACTTGGGCGGTCCACCGAAGACGTCGTTGAAGAGAAGGTCATCGGCGCCGCGGTCGTGATCGTCGAAGACGGGACTGGAGGACGATTGGTGGGTGGATCCGCCCCCACCCCGCGGCGGAGCCATGGGAGCGGATTTGCCTTGGGGCTTGTAGCCGAAATCACGTGCCAGGAGACCTGGAAAATCGTCCATGGATTAGGCAGCTGCGTTGTTCCGGATCTGTGCTCTCTTTTCCGGTGAGGGGTGTTTTGGTGAATTTGTGGTTTTTTAGATCTAATTGTGGAAAGGTTGTGTAGAAATGATAGGGAGAATCATGGAGAGAGAATAGGGGAGGAAGGAAGACGAAGAGGTGAATGTTTAAAAAGAAAAGGCACTGCTACTCCGTCTTGGAGAGTGATTGGTCCATTATAAGGAAAATATGTTGATTTTTTGTTTTTTAAAAAGATAAAATAATAAAATTAGACTAACCCTGCGTGCTTTCTTCTTCTTTTCTGTCTATTTTCAACTTATTTGAAGAGCAAAGTGATATTGGTTATTATTATTTAAGGGAAATGATTTCACAACAAAATTGGAAGGTTTAATATCTAAATCTTACCGAATAAAGAGATGGGGCAATGATTGTCTTTAACAAAGCATTCGACCCTAGTTCATTTCACCTTCTCTTGTTTCATTCCCTTTATTCTAAACTTCCAAGCTTGCACACTATTTGCCTAGTAATGTTTTTTTTTTGAGAAATTAAAATATTTCATTAAAGAAAGGATTTACAAGGCATCATTGTAGACAATCAAAACTCTCAAAACTAGAGACCACGGACGCAGGCCACTTAACCATACAGTAACGAAAGAGTTAACGACAAATCTCAAAATACAATTAGGGCAAAACTACCAAATGCCTTTCGCGACTCTTCGGTGCAAATTCCCAAATCGGATGGAGAGAAGACGATGAGAAGAGGAGGGGAAAACCTCAAGATGAGTCGAACCAGATGATGCAACTACGCGCAACAGCAACGGAACGAAACTACAAATCATCTCAGGTGAGACAGTCTACTAGTGTGGACGAGAAACCCTCCGAGGGGTATACTGTTAACCACCATTAGACAATTTACAGGTACCCGAAGCCAGCACGAGCAGATCTACTGAGAGGATGGAAACACGCGGAAGGGAAACAACTTGGCTCCTACAACTTTCGACCACCGCACTTCTAGGTTAGTCCCATATTTCAAAGTATACGAGTGGATCTGAGGATCGAAGTGGTAAAATAGTTTCTGCATAGCTTGATGTGTGTAGTAGAGACGTGTCTTCCTGAAATTAAATCCTCCATAAATAGGTCGTTCTCCCACTGCAAGATAGGTTAACTGGTTAACAACCAGTTGCTCTCTAATGCTTGTAGTGAGCTGCTCCGTTAGTGAGTTCAGAGAAGAGGACTGGTTCTTGAGTCTTCTGGAGTTTCTCTCTTTCCATAGGACCTGAATACAAGTAGCCAACGAGATTAGGGTTATGACCTTGTCACCTGCCGACAAGTGAAGGTTAGGAATCTCTTGCATTAGGACTAGGAGACGCCATTCATTTAGGTCTGGTGCACTGAGAGTTGAGCAAGTGAACCATAGTGTTCTGGAAAAACCACACTAAAAAAAGAGGTGGTCTATAGATTCATCCACTATGTGGTAGAAGAGACAGTGCTTAGGGGAAGGCACAAAATGAAGTCTATCCATAGTGCTCAATCTATTTCTCATTACCAACCATAGCAGAAATCTCATATTAGGTTTGAGGGTATTATTCCAAGTCAGGGTATGCCAACCTACCCTATTTTTTGGCCTTTCATTGAATTTCCTTACTATCTTGGGAGTGATCTCAGCAATAGGGATACCCCTCCATAAGTAGGTGTCTCTATCCCCTTGTCTTATAAGAGAGGGAAGCTGGAGGCAGCTCAATTCAGTTGAGGATAGTGTCCACTCACCATTAGAAATGATATCCTGAATCTTAGCCTTCTTGGGAATACGGTCTAAAAGAGAATTAGCCAAGCTATTGTGAATTAAGGGCCCATTTCCTGACCAATTGTCAAACCAGAATGAAATTCTATCCCCTTCCCCTATTTGGCAAGTAACATGCTGAAAAATGTCACTCCTCATGCCTAGAAGTTGAATAAAGAACCAAGTGTAGCTAGGCTTGGGATGGAGAGACCAGAAGCTCCTGCCTTTTAAAATATACGTATGCATCCATTGAGCCCATAATGTTTCCTGATTGTCCAATAATCTCCAAATTCTTTTAGACATAAGCATTCTATTCCTTGTAACAATGGAATCAATTCCCAATCCCCCTTCCTCTTTGGGTTGGCATATTGACTTCCAAGCTACCTTGGCCATCCCCTTTTCCCCATTTTGTTTCCTCCACAAGAAATTCTTCATCAGCCTCTCAGTAGTTTTAGCCAGTCCTTTGGAGAGGAAAATGTATGAGCTCCAGTAGGTGCTCATGGACAATATGACTGATTTGAGGAGCTAAAATTTGCCTCCATAGGAGAGAGTCTTATAGGTCCACGAGCCCAACCTTTTCTTAATCTTATCCACCAAAGGGAGACAATCACAGAATCTGAGACATTTAGAGGAAATAGGGATCCTTAAGCAGGTCAATGGGGGGTCCTTAACTTCCATAGCAGTAGCTTGAGCTAGGGCATTCGAAAGGTGAGAGGCACTCTTGGAGAGAATGATGAAGCTCTTATGTAGATTAGTACATAGCCCAGACATCTCTTTAAATTGATTGAGAGTGGACATCAGGAGAGAGACTGAGTTCACATTGGCATGGCATAAGAGTATGAGATCATTTGCTAAACATAAGTTTGTTAGGGAAATCATTTTGCATTTAGAGTGGTACCTGAATTTTGGCTCTCGAGAGATGTTATACTTGAGCAGAAGGGTTAGGACTTCCATACATATTAGGAAAAGGTAAGGGGAAAGGGGGTCCCCTTGTCGAAGACCTTTTTTCCCTTTAATCAATCCAGTGGGACTCCCATTTAACAAAATCCCATAAGAAGCAGTAGAGATGCATTGATGGATCCAATTGATGTAGATGGGAGGGAAATTCATCACTTTCAATACCTGAATTAAGAAGTCCCAACTCACACTATTAAATGCTTTATGAAGATCAACCTTAATAGTGCAGTTTTGAGGAGCCCTATTGCTAGAATAGCCTTTAAGCAATTCTTGAACCAATAGAATATTGTCCCCAATATCTCTCCCAGCCACAAAAGCCCCATGATTCCCACTTATGAGGAATTTCAGAACCTCTTTCAATCTATTAGCCAAGATTTTGGCTGTAATTTTATAGAGGAAATTGGTGCAAGAGATAGGCCTATAGTCTGTCCATGAAACCGGGCTGTGCTTTTTGGGAATAAGACATAGGAATGTATTATTGATTTCTTTCAAGAGAATTCCTTTAAGGAAAAACTCCTTCACTGCCTCTTTTACAATTCCCCCTACA
>JANZLX010000009.1:7209777-7219818 GCA_025531955.1 Erythroxylum orinocense | reverse complement strand
ATCTGTCCCACACTACACCTTTTATTCCCCCTTCTCTAACTAACTAACCAACTCAGCCTCATATCTCTCCCACACCCCTACACGCTCTCCAAATTACCGATCTGCCCACCCATTCTCATCCTAACATACTGCTGATTATAACGAGTCTCAACAGCATCAATCAAGATACAATGACTACTGAGATGGTTAGTATTCATACACTACACAAGGAAAACGCAAATCCAAAACACAGATACAGTGTTACACTTGCAAGGAATTTGGACATATTGCAAAGAATTCTAGCAAGAAGTTCTGCAATTGCTGCAGAAGGGAAGGGCATATTATTATGAAGTGCAGCCTCAAAAGAAACAAGTTCAACATTTCCAGCCCATTGTTCAATCCAATGCAGCTGCTTTCTCCCATAATTTTGATCCTAGACAGCAATATACAACTGGTTCTTCATCTGGATAACAATCTACAAATGGGTCTTCATCTATTCTCACACCTGACAGGGTACAATAGATGATTGTTCACTTTCTCTGCATTTGGCCTTCAAGGTAAAGGAAATTACTCACCTCTCATGACTGGTAGTACAGAGGCTCTACATGTTTTTGTAAAGTTGACCAACATATTCAAATTGCCAATGATAGTAATCTACCTGTTACTTCAATTGTTAATTTGGGGTCTTCTTTCACCAACGTATTTGTATCACCAAAATTATCTACAAACTTACTTTCTGTTGGACAACTTGTTGATGATAACTATGAAATTCACTTTGATCGTAATGATTGTTATGTGCAAGAACAGGCGTCAGGGAAAGTGATCCCAAAAGGACCTAAAGTGGGACATTTATTTCCTCTTTATTTTTCTTCTATTTCTTATAGGTGTAGCTCTTGTAAACTTAATAAGAATAAATCTTTACCCTTGCCTTCACATGGTAACTGAGCTTCCACATGTTTTGAGATTATTCACACCAATATTTAATGTGAGTCATTTTCTCTCTCATGCTTAGTCCAGATATTTCGTAACATTTATTGATGACTATAGTCGTTCCCATTGGGTCTCTTTTCTTAACTCTACTTTTCAAACTTTTGTTGCTTTTATTAAGACTCAATTTTAGTTGTATTAAGATTCTTCGATCTAACTCTGGGGAGAATATATGTCCATTGAATTTCAAAAAAACCTAAAAACAAAGGGTGTTGTCTCCCGACATTCTTGTCCTTACACTCGTTTGCACAATGGAGTTGTTGAATGAAAGAATCATCATTTTTTGGATGTTGCCTGTACTTTGTTAATTGAATCTTCCATACCTCCTAGATTTTGGATAGAAGCTTCATCTACTGCTATATATTCAACTGTGGAGAAGCTAGACAAAATGAGTCTGGATCTATAGGAGAGCCTGCTGTTAATTATGAACAGATTCTTAGGAATCAGTTTTCTGTTCTTTTAACCAGATATTTTTTATTGATTTAGGTGTACTTTTTTATAAGTAACTATGAGGTATGCCTCAAGGTTATACTTAAATACCCGATTGAAGTTGCTGTTTGATCAAGTTTTATAAAAAAAATAAAACTTTCAATAAATTTCTTCATGTTATCAGGGCAAATTTGAACCAATCCCTATTCTATTCTTGTTATTGCACGTCGATGAAAAAATTCATTAAATCTGCCATGGCAAGTGAATATGCAAGTGGCACATCCAGCACAAACTCTGGCCAAATGGCCATACCTGCCCATCTACCAATAATTCTAAAAATATCTAGATGCCAACTATTGGGCATAAACTTAATGGCCAAAATTTCAGCTTGTGGTCTAAATCAATAATGTTTTTCATATGTGGAAAAGGAAAAGAAGACTATTCGTCCAACTGAACAAAAATAGCCGTAACTAAATCTGGACGGTGGAAAATAATCTAGCGATGTCCTGGCTGCTAAATTCCATAACCAACGAGACAGGTGAAAACTTCATGTATTACGAGACAGCAAAAGAAATCTGGGAAGCAGCCCATGACACGTATTCCAACAAAGACAATACTTCTGCTGTGTTTGAAATCAGAGGAATTCTAGGTGATTTAAGACAGGGAGAGTCATCAGTCACAAAATATTTCAGCTAATTAATTCAGTACTAGCAACAATTAGATATCTTGGGGATGTCTCATGGAATTGCGCCAAGAATGACAAACAATATAGGAAGTTCCAAGAGAGGGAGAGAGTTTACAAGTTTTTGTTGCGACTAAAATAGGAACTTGATGAGGTTCATGCCCAGCTTTCGTGAGGTTTTTGCAGAAGTACAGAGGGAGGAGACTCGGAGAAAAGTGATGATGGCAACGTCAAAAGGACAGTCCAACCTAGAAGGATCTGGCCTTGCAGTAAGGGGCCAATTCTCGAACTCTTTTCGTAAAGGACAGCCAAATCAATCAAGCAACTATAATACCTAGAGGCAGAACAATCTCCCATTGTGTGATCACAACATAAGCAGGCATATGAAGGAAACTTGCTGGAAAATACATGGAAAACCAGCAAATTGGCAACCTTCCTCTCAATCATTTCAAGCAAGCCGCAAAAATATTACAGTAGCAGAAAATTAGAAATCCAAGGAAACCAGGCCATTCAACCAAAAGCAAATAGAAGCCTTGCAGAAAATGATACAAAGCTTAACCCAAAATGCACACAATCCTACTGAACGCAATACACAACTATGGCACAAAAAGGTAACTGCTACAATGCTTTAAGTGCAAAGACAAATTCTATGCAATGGATTGTTGATTCGTGAGCATCCGACCACATGACAGGGGATGTTACAACCTTCAGCAAACTCAAACCAACCACAGAGGGGACCTGTGTTAAAATTGCTGGTGGTTCATATTCAGAAGTGACTGGTATAGGTTCAGTCACCATATCAGAGGAAATCAAACTAAAATCAGTCCTATTTGTGCCTAACTTAGACTACAATTTGTTTTCTATCAGTAAACTCACAAAGGATCTTAATTGTGTCACTAAGTTCTATTCTACCTTTTGTTAATTTCAGGGCTTTGTGCTTGGGGAGGACGATTGGAAATGCCGAAATGAGTGCATGTCTCTATCTCTTGCAGACTGAAGGCCTGTCCACCCAAAATCTCGTGTGCCATCTCAACTCAAAATAAAGAAAATATTATGCTATGGCATTATAGGTCAGGCCATTCCATCGTTATGTGTCTAAAAAAGCTATTTCCATATCTGATCAATAAAAGTCCATCTTTCTTTCAATGTGAAGTCTATCAATTATCTAGTCATCTTAAAAGTTCCTTTCCTATTTAGCCATACAAAAATCCCATCCTTTTTATATGATCCATAGTGACATTTGGGGACCATATAAGGTCAAAAATATTTCAGGCCATCGGTGGTTTGTCACGTTCATTGCTGACCACACCCAAATCACCTAGCTCTTCTTAATGAAGACGAGGTCAAAGGTAGGGCGACTAGTTCAAATGTTTCACAAGATCATTGAAAACCAGTTTCAAACCACGGTCTAAATTCTCAAAACTAACAATGTGAGAGAATTCTTTCACTCTGTTCTTGTGAAATATCTTAGTGGACAAGGCATTATTCATCGTAGTTCTTGTGATGATACACCACAACAAAATGGTGTAGCTGAAATAAAAAACAAACACCTATTAGAAGTTACAAGTTCACTAAGGATGACAACTCATGTTCCAAATATTTTTTGGGGGAAGCAATTATGATTGCTACATATTTAATTAACTGAATTTCCTTTCGTATCCTAAACTTTCAAACTCCATATCAGTCTCTCATCACCACCTATCCTCAAATTCAGTTTATGACCAATTTACCTCAAAATCTTTGGTCGTACATCCTTTGTCCATATTCATCACCAAAACCGTAGCAAGTTTGATCCTAGGTCTATCATATTTGGTCTATGGATCCTAATGTGCCCCGCTCGATTGCTCCATGTTTAATTGTAGTCCATAGCATGCCTAGTCCTATTATGCTTAATCCTAATCCTTCTATTCTTGATGTCCGGGAGAATATAAAAAGAGAAAATGCTTAATTGTCTATTCCAAAAGGCAGAAAGGAACAAAAGGAGACTAAGCATTGCACTCATCCACAACATTGTTACGAAGCCATCCCAAGCCCTCAACACCATATAGGTAATGATTCGACTACATCAAATTGCCCTAATGATTTAAATGATTTGGACCTGCTATTGCTCTTAGGAAAGAAGACAAGCATCTACTTTATATTTGATTGGAAACTTTTGTGTCTTATGACAACTTGCCTCCTTATTATAGGGCATTTACTACTTCTTTGAGTGAAAAACAATTCCTAGAAATGTTCAGGAAGCTCTAAACAACTTGGATGGAAGGAAGCAATTATAAAGTAAATGCTTTAAAAAAGAACAAAACTTGGGATTGTACAAAAGTACCTATTGGAAAAAAGGTAGTTGGTTGCAAGTGGGTATTTTTAGTAAAGTATAATACCAATGGAAGCATAAATCGATTCAAGGCTAGACTTGTTGCCAAGGGGTTTACACACTTCTATGGTATCGATTATGAGGAGACCTTTGCTCCTATTGCAAAACTCAACTCTTTCCATGTTCTTCTCTCCCTTGCTGCAAATTTGGGATGGTCATTGCATCAATTAGACATAAAGAAAGCCTTCTTAAACAGTGACCTAGAAGAATAAGTATGCATGGAGGTTCCTCCCAATTTTGACACACATCAAGGTTGTGTAAAGGTATGCAGGCTAAGGAAATCGTTTTATAGGTTCAAACAATCACCTCGTGCCTGGTTTGAAAAATGAACTTGAGTTGTAAAAAGGTACTGGTTCACTCAATGTCAAACAGATCACACTATGTTCATCAAGTTATCTCCTACAACAACATCAACAACAACATCATCTTAGTAGAAATCCCATTGAACGCAAAGTCTAGGGAGTTGTAAAAGTACGTAGCTTTACCACTAACAGATAATGAGGCATCAAGGTCTCTCCTAAAGGAAAGAAAGCAATCATGATAGAGAATGTAGGTGATATCATCCTAACGAGTGATCACTAGAAGAAATCGAGTTTATGAAGGATGTTCTAGCTGGTGAATTTGAGATCAAAGACTTGGGACAACTCAAATATTTTTTGGACATGGAAATAGCTAGCTCACAATAGGGAATTTCAATCCCAAAACGGAAATATACCTTGGATCTATTGAAAGATATAAGCATGTTAGATTGCAAATCGACTGTTACTCCTGTGGACTCTACAATGAAGCACCTGATGGAAGAAGAACGAAGCTTGATAGATAAAGGGAGATGCCAAAGACTAGTGGGAAGATTAATCTACCTTTCACTTTCTAGGCCAGATAAGTTTTGTTGTAGGAATGGTGAGTAGACACATGAATCAGCCAATAAAGGAACACTTGTAAGTTGTTTTCCAAATCCTAAGATACATAAAACAAAGTCCAAGAAAAGGTCTTTTCTTTGGGAAATCTATAGATCAAGGAGTACATATTTTCACCGTTGCAAACTGGACAGGTTCATTAACAATATGCAAATCTACTACAAGATATTGCACATATGTCTACAGCAATATGGTTAAATGGAGAAGAAAAAAACAAGCTATAGTTGCAAGATGCAATGTTGAGGCAGAATTCAAAGCAATGTGCTTTGAGATTTACAAAGGAATTTGGCTTAGGAGGATGTTAATGGAATTTCACAATTGTGCGCCCTAATATTTCGTTTGTTGTATAAAAGGTCAGTCAATTTATGCAAGCTCCTTGTCACTCTCATTTAGCCATTGTCCGATGAATCTTGCGTTATGGTAAATCTAGTCGAAGGCTCCTCTTTTCTTTTGGGAATTCCTTACAATTAATTGGTTATAGTGGTGCCAATTAGGTTGGTTGGGTGGATACTCACCATTCTATTGCAAATTGGGGTATGTTTCTTGGCAATGCTTGGAAGAGTAAGAAGCAAGATCGAATTTTCTAGTCTTCTACAAAATCAGAGTATTGAGCTATGTCATTAGCATGTTTTGAGATTGTATAGTCGAGGTTTGTAAGGTGAACATGGTATTTCTCAACTTACTCTTACTCCACTTCATGTTGATAATACAAGTGCTACTTAGATTGCTACTAACCATGTATTTCATGAGCACATCCAGCACATTAAAGTCAAATGTCATTCAATTCATGAAGCATTTAATCAACATGTGATTACTCTTGCTCATATTTCCACCAACCTGCAAATGGCCGATATTTTTACTAATGCATTATCTCACAATCGACATCAGTTTTTGGTTAGCAATTTGATATTGTTTGACCAACTAGCCTCAATTTTAAGGGGAATGCTATTGTATTGTACAATTATTACATCTATTAACCGTTGCATATTGGTGTATTTTCATACTTACCTTATATAGGAGATTATAAGGGATTATAGGAAGTTGCTACCAGTTGTATATTGATACTTAACTTGTATAGGACTTGTACAGGAGATTATGGATTATAAGAATAGTTTTTAGGCTGTAATTAAGAAGAAGATTATCTATTTAATGAAAAGAACTCCTCACTGCAAAGGCGTTGAAACCATTTGACATACACAACCTCATTGCTTCATCTAAAATCAATATGGCAACCTTCATCATCTAAAAGTCAATCTAGGACGCAAAGCACCTACCTTTCTTCAATAACCAGTCCTAGTTCTTTTTTCTTGAATCATATACCAAACTTAAAGGCCCTTCAGTGGCCATTTATAAAACGCTGGAGTGCATATTAGTTTAATATGCTCAAGCAAAACTTTCTTTTTTTGGAGTGCATTCAATCAAAAAGTTTGAATTCTAAGCTCTTATTTCAAAGAGCTACTACTGCTTTAATGGCCTTTTCCCTAAGTTAACGGGTTTAAACAAGTAAGATCATCATGAGGTGTTTCTCAGTAATGGCTTCAAACACAGTTGGATTAGAAATAGCCTCTCTACTATGTGGGGGGTAAGTTGAGTACTATTGGACCTCTCTAAATCCCATATTTCAGAGGAACACTCACTAGGTGTTGTTGGCTTTAAACACAGTTGGCCTAACTTCCTAAGGATGACCATTCATTGGCTTTCAACATTTATGTAACATCTATATATATATATATACTGGAACCCAAAAAGTACTTTAGCCATCCTAACCTTCACAACAAGCTCAAACAAGCCATCTTTGCTTAATAGAAACTTGTAAGCAATATCAAATAAAGCATCCTTTGTACCACAAATTTATCCTCTAGCATCTAAGCCAAAGCTTTTGGCTCCAATCTTCTATGGTTCACACATGTCTTCTAACTACCTAATACGACTAAAATTGATAAAGAAAAATGTTCAAAAAGCAATTAGTAATAGGATTAGTTTGGCTTTGCACAATAGTTGATTTTCCCTCTACTTGAAAAGGCACTAACTAGTGTATTAGACATCAAACTTGCAAACAATCACCGCTCTTTTAAAGTGATATGATTATTTGATTGGTCACCTCTGACTTATAATCTGATTAGAACTTATGTGCCTCAAACTTCTAAATGAACTTTCTCAAGATCCATTTAATTCTAGATCAATATATACCCTAATTTTCCAGTTGAGATTTTTACTATCCTTTGCACATGTCAAAGTTGAACATATAAGCCAAAGTTTATCAACGATTCACAAGCAAATATTGGAACTTACATTCATCCATCTACAACGTAGTGCAACATCCCGAACTGTTTTGTCCTTTAACTGCATAGCAATCTTAGCATACTTAACTATGGTTGATTCTGATGCATACCTGTCAAAGGGTAATAATATAAATATAATCAATGAACACTTTTCACTTTTTTTTTTGGCAAAATATTAGCATACAAGAATTGAAGACATTCAACGTCTCCAACAACACGGTTGATGGTTACCCTAGGAAACTGCTATGAGGTATGTCCTGCCTTATCATTTACTGTCTAGATTGGTACCATTGGCTATCATCCACTGTCTAGATTGGTACCATTGGCTATCATCCACCATTTATAAGGCATCTGATATAGAAGCTTTTCATTACTAAGTACCTCACAATATTCTCAAGGAACTAAAACAATGATGACATCTTGAAAGCTTGTACGAGGGAGCTTATTACATCAGTTGAGTTGTTTTTAGCTGAAAATTGCTTCTATCTCCAGTAACTCAATCATTATAGGGTGTTCAGCACAACTGCTGCAAAGTAATTCTTTTGCTTCTTGATCTTTTGAAGTAAAAGAAGTTAAGCAGTTTCATCACATTGTTATTAATGAACAACCACGAAATCTCTTTCCTTGGAAAACAGATAAAAGGTTAAACCATTTTGATAAGGAAAATCAAACAGCACTTGTACTAGAGTGAAATCGGTTAGTGTCTTCGAAAGAAAAAGAACTTCCATTCAGCTTTTTGTTCTTTTTCATTTCAGAATTCAAGAGAGCCCAATCAAAAGACCTCATGGTCAACAACGGCTGAATAGTCAGTAGCATTTCTAATAAATAAACCAGAGTTTTTCTATAAGAAATTTAACAAAAAGAAAGAGGTGGAGAGGGAAGAAAGGTTTTACTTGTTTAGCAAATCCTCGAGAATCAACTGTTCGTCGGGGGTCCACTCGATGGAAATACCAGTGTTGTGCCTCAACGCGGCCTGCGTGGCCGAATTATCACCGGTCGAGTTACTACCGCCGTTAGACAAGGGACCGCCATTCGCGGCGGCCGTAGCGTCCTGATTGTTCTCTGGCGGATTCTCGGTGGCAGCCATGACAAGCAATAACAGCGTTTGGCGTGATGACAAAATAAGTGAGGGAAATGAGGGTGAAGGTGTTAAAAACTATAGGAATCTTTCTCTCAGGAACTATGTTTGTTTTGTTTTAGGTTGTTGAATTGCAGAGGGATGCTTTTCTCATACGGTCGTGTGGAGAAAAAGACAGAGTCAGGAAAAGTAGAAAAGATAGAAAGAAAGAAAGATACCTCATATCTTCTATTTTTATTATTGTCAGACACAGTTGTTTTCCTTTTCCTTTCTTTTTTCCAAAAGCTGGGGGTAGTCCTACAGCTGAAGTACTTTCAAAATAGAGAAAAGGGAATCAGACTAACATCATGCAAGTCATCATCTTCTTTCCAATTCGGTAAGTTATAATTGCTCAGCTTGGTTATTTTCGTCTAAACATCTGCGTCATAGCCAAATTATTAACAGCCTGATTGATTTAACATAATAGTTATTTTTATGAATAAAAAAGATGAGAAATAAAATAAAATACGTAATATTTTGTTTGATTTATTGTTAAAGAATTTTTATATTAGTGTTTAGTTTGAAAATATAAATTTTAATAATTAACAAAAATATTAAAATATCTTTATTATCATTACTATTATTAATTTTCTTCTTATTATTATTAATTTTATTTTTTATTAATTATATTTATTATTATTATTAAATTCCTTATTATTATAATAAATATTGAAAATAAATATAACATAGGGTTTTAAATTATTAAAAAGCTATTTAGTTGAAGAAAAAAATAAGTTTCAGCCCTATTTTAAATAACTGGACAAAATATTTAAACTTTAACATAATCTTCAATGTGTGACAAGAGACCTCCTCACCCACTCAAGTCTTTGAGAAGGTTGGATAGTAAAAAACACAAGCATTTATGTAGGATGTAAAGTGAATCACACGTTAATATAGTAAACAATAATGCAATGTAAACACACAAGAAGGGGGGTAGAATTGTGTTAATCTTTTTGTTAACCCCTTTTTATAACTTCTTTCTATTAACCAAAGACTAGTTTGTTTTTCAGAATTGAAGTTAAAACGTTTGTAATTGATTTTCTAACATTTGTGTATGAAAATAATATTGAAAATCACAATGTAAAGAGTAAGAGAGAGTTGAGAGAATTTAGACGCAGTAGTTTTTATACTGGTTCACCCCAAATCGTGGGCTACGTCCAGTCCTCAGATTCCTATCTGAGATTTCACTATCTCTCAAAGCTTTACAAGTATTCTTTTCACTGAGCCTCTTCAGGTCTCAATACAACGAGTATTTTTTATTCTTAGCCTCTTTAGGC
>JANZLX010000009.1:7163484-7178248 GCA_025531955.1 Erythroxylum orinocense | reverse complement strand
TGTTTCTCTCTCTATGTCTCTCTCTCTCTCTCTTTCTCTCTGATTCTCTGTTCTTCTTCTGGACTCTTCTCTCCCCCCTCTCCCTTTCTCTTCTGTTCTTCATTTTATTTCGTAACACAAGAGCAATACATTTCTCATGTTTAAACCCAAAATCTTATTTTCCTCTATATTTGTTTCCAGTTATCAACTTGAAAAGCTTTTTGCCTTCACTCATATGTTGAGTAAATGAACAAATCACACCACCGACCCCAGTAACTCAAAGCTTCATTATCAAATCCTACAACATTTCTTATGATTCTGGGATTCCAAAGTATATATCCCACAGATACAAGACTAAGTTTTCCTGTAGACTTTCAGACATGCTAGATGCATCTACTGTACCAGTTGCCGTTCCAGAGAATACTACAGCAAAGGGACATCTGCGACTCTCTATATAACCTCTGACAGCCCATTATACAAAGAGTCAAATAAGTTTCACCAACCAACAGCTTACTGCATATGAATATGATCCCTTTTTTTTTTCAACAATGCCTAATATTGTAAAAAGAATATAGATCATTTCCGAAACTGCAAATGAACGATAAAATCCTATTATCAAGAATGGAAAGAGTACCTGCTCTCCTTTCTTAGGTCAAGCGGCACAAAGCTCACCATGCTATATTGATCAACCTAACAAACAAAAGTAGTCATTGATTCTGAAAGGAAAACAAAATACAAAATAGCAACTTAACTACAGATATAAATCATTATCCCAATTCATTTAAGTACCTATATCCCTAAGGATTGAAATTATGTTACCCCTACCATCCCACACAAATCCCAGCCCTAAAGAAATACAAAACCCCTGCCTTCCAAACCAACACACAATTTGTCATACATAAATAACCATTTAAAAAAGAAAGTTAACCAAGGAAACAAGGTAACTTAAATAGGTTATTTACTCACCAAATCGATCAAAGACTTGTTTAACTTCACAAATTGGGGAGCCATTCGCTTATTAAGTTCTGACAGCAAAATTTGAGGCTCTGGATTCAAGTAGCTAGGACCAGCAAAGATACATGATAAACCAGAATAATATTTAGTTAGAATGTCTTTAAGGAGTCTTGAAAGAACAATGGAAAGATAAAGAACCCACTCTTCAATGTCTTTTTTGTTAGTAACAAGATCCATCTTGGAGAGGATATTAACATGAGGTAATTCAAGTTGAATCATTGCCGAAAGGGATGCCATACAACCACTGATAAACTTTGTCACATCTGTGATAAACTGAGAAAGAAAAAGGATACTTCTAAGTGATTGCACGTAAACAAAATAAAATGATAAGACCAGATCACCAAAGGCAAGCTGCAGGAAGCAGAATAAAAAAAGAAAACCTGCGAATCAAGCAAATAGACAGCGCAAACATTGAAGTTTTTCTTTTTCAAATGCTCCGCGAAGTTTTTAAGCACAGGCACATGTGAAAAGAGTTCTATCTGGCCTGAAAGCATTTTAGAGAGAAAGAAATTAGTTCTTTTTCATATTTTCTGGTGCAGATGTTACAAAAATTTCACACATACATACGTCTGTCTCTATAAGCACACGTACACGGATACCTGGGCAATCAAACACTAGATAGTCATCATCCAAGTAATTGTCCAACTCTTCTGTTAACCAAGCATCCAAATTGTCTTCCAGTTGTCTAATTATCGAATTAAGGCCACCCAAAAGTCAGGGAAACAAAAAGAAAATAGAATAATATGCTTTTCCATAACTATTTACCACAGTCTCTCAATCTTTTGCTCTCAAGGAGATCCTTTTTATGACCACGGAAAATTAAACCATGAGAAGCACTATAAAACATGCTCAGACAATGCTCCGGGTGCTTACATTATGTGCCATGATATTGAACAATCATTGAGCCCTTGTATTTAAAAAATAGGTCCATGGAACCCAAAGAGGAAGAAAACAAGAAAGAAAGAAGCCCAAGGCAACACATTGAAGGTGGGGATGTAAAATCAAGCATTATGACTACACAAAAAGGATACTCCATGCAGTAAATAAGTGCTCCATTGGGACCCAGACCAAGTTCTTCCATAACATCATCCAAAGAAATTAGTTCCCTAATATCTGCAAGCAAACCAATTTTAGTGCTCTCAATCCCAAGTAACGGGAGTAACAGATGAAATTACAGCCAGTTAAAGCAAGACTCTACTCACCCACATCCACGGGATAATCGAAATTCTCTGCAGCAGGATCCAGGTTAACAATATGTATTGACCTCCCAATAGCCTCACAGTGTTGGTGCAAACTAGAGCAGTAAGTGGACTGAATGGAAAGACAAACAAAATGACTTGAAGCATGCATATAACACAAATGGCATCCTCAAACAACTCGTTGTCAAAATAACATGAAAGCAAATTTACAGCAAAAGCAAACTTTAAGAAACCATGATAGAAAAAATAGGATCACTTTGAGCGTAAACAAAAGAAATTGCAGAAACCCAGAAAAAAGAAATCACCTTTCCACTGCCTGCAGGGCCAATAACAAGTTGTGCGTAGCCCATGATCAGCCTATTGATCGAATGTCAAAGTAAAAGAAACAGCAGCCTCAGTATCCACAAAGAGAACTGAAGACACGGAAGGAAGAGAGAATAGCCAGGGCAATATAAGCAGTACACCAAACACCGACAGCGAAAAAGTAGTTCAGGACATCAGAGGCAGCCATAAAACACCCAGGTACAACATTGGAACAAAATAAAGGCCTGAATTAGGAAAAAAAGAAATAGCAAAGGAACAGCTTCAAAACTTAAAGAATTTGGATTAAATAATGAAGGAAGGGTTGAAGTTGGAGTCGTCGCAGTCTTAGGGAAGAGGGTTACCAGCTAAGGAGAGAGAAGATGAGAGGGTGTTGAGAGAAGTCAGCAGGTCCAAAGATGAGAAAGTTGGAAAGCAAAGCCCACGCCAGGGTTTTCTTTTCTGTTTTAAAAATTAAAATTATAAAAATATTAATAGAGAACTGATACAAAGTATATATACAGTAGTCCAAGCACAAAGTTAGGTTTTTTATTTTAGTAGAAGGTCCGGAAGTCTCCCGTTCCGATCTACGGCTAGCCATACTTTCACCGAGACTCTGTTTATCTGCATTTCGACCCCTTCCCACTGATCGGGCTTCTTGTGTGAATCCCTTTGTTTTTCTACTTAATTAAACGACCTAGGTATCGGGTTCTGGAGTTGCCATTCCATTGAATTTCTTTGCTATATTGCTCAAATCCATCAGACTAGCACTTGTCAGTTGTCAGAGACCGTATCCGGGTACAGGGTAATCGACGATGATTCGGTTGTTTTTGTCGGAGTCTGAGTGGAAAAGTGATGTCAGTGGAGGCAGCGATGTCGGCAAGAGATGGATTTCTCTCTTGGAAGATTTAGGGTCTGTTATATGGTCACTGTTGACGGTCGGAGGTCGATCAGAAGCTCGTCTATGGCTTTGCAACACCATTTCAGGCATTACTTCCATTGCCCCGCACCGTAAGCGGGACTTGTTTGTCAGCTTATTAAGGGCTAGGACTAGAAACGAGGTTCTAGCTTCCCAGCTTTTTCGGATGATATTTGAGAGGAGGCCACAAAAAGTTGGTCTCCTTCTGGCCAAGAGAAGCTGTGAGCTTGAGAAGTTTTTTGATGGTAAGCCGTTCATCGCATTATACCTTTCATTTTAGTGCTTGCTTGGTTGATCTTCTCATAAGCAGATGGATTGTTGTATGTTTTACTTACAGGCTACGTGTTGATGAAGTAACCTGTACTGTGTTTCTGTGACGTTCAAGTGGATTGTTCATATCATATGTCTATGTGATGATGCAGGACATCCACCTCGTATTCTGCAATGGTTTTCACACTTTGCTGTTGGTGGTGGAATGGAGCCCAAACAAGGCGCCAAAGCATTATCTCAATTTGCTTTTGTCAATCGTGATATTTGTTGGGAAGAGCTTGAGTGGAAAGGAAAACATGGACAGTCACCTGCAGTGGTTGCCACAAAGCCGCATTATCTCATGGATTTGGATGTACTACGAACAGTGGAGAATTTTATCGATAATGTGCCTGAATTTTGGTCGTCAGATGAGTTTGCTGAGTCACTGAAAGATGGTAGTATTCTGTCCATTGATACAAATTTCTTTCTGGAGTTCTTCGTCTGCTTGATGTATGAAGAGGATTCAAGAGATGTGTGGGACGTTATTGATGAGTTTCTGATGGAGGAATCTTTTTCGTTTTTATGTAACCACCTTCTAATCACTCTTCAAGAGCAGGAATTACACAAATTTCTCAAGTTACTACATAAATATTTGGACCCAAGAATTGAAACAGGAAATCCTGGCTACTCATCTTTGTGGCTTGAGTTCATACTTTCCAAAAACAATGGTTTTGAATTTATTGATCAACTGCTTCTCTTAAATGCTGTTTTAAGTCGAGGACGCCAGCTTGTGCGGCTTGCACAGGATGAAGAGTCCCTGGAAGAACTAGAAAAGATCAAAGTTATTGTGTCCCAAATTGGCACCTTTTCAAGCAGTATTGATAGCTTGGTCCCTATGCTGAATGAGTGCTTCAAGATGAAAGCCATAGAAGCAATCAAGTTCTTGGGCCTTCAGTCCTGGGTTCTTCACTATGAACTATCAGAGAAATGCCCAACTCCAGAATCGTGGGAATTGTTATTTTTTCATAATAAAATAAATTTTCGAAAATCTGACAAGTATGTACTGGTAAGTCCCAATGGACAGTCGGATGGAAATGTTTCAGAGTTTGATGATGGATTATCAGCTAAAAGAAAGCACAAAAAGAAAGAAAAAGGAAAAAAGAACAAGAGAAGGAAATTTGATGATATGGCCAGCAATGACTATGAGGCGCCAGAGTTTGATTCATCAAACGAAAGGCTGGGTTTTCAAGCTGGGGCAGGTAGTTGGTTGCTCTCTGTTGATGGGTTTTCTGAATCATGGGCCAGTGTGAGTCACTATCTCGAATAACTATCTATATTCTTTTACTGCAAGGTTCTTTTGCCATCAAGTAATCTTACAAGAGTTAATCGTTATATCTTGTTGATTAGGAGCTTCTTTTTTAAATTGCATTCTTTCTATACTTGCACCGAAGATCAAGTACATCTTGTTTGGTGTCATAGTATTGATATGGAAATCTCGGTCAACAAATCATGTCATTAATTATTGCTAAACTGTTTTTATGCCTAAAACTTGTCAAATCACACCATGAGCCAATGATTTTTTGAGTTGCAATCTAAATCTGGTTCTTAATTGTATCTAAAAGTAGGAGAATGGTTATGTCAATTAGTTGTTACAATTATATTCTTCGAGATTTCTCCATCTATAAGTAGCTTCTGATTTTTTTTTTTAATGATATCTAAATCTTGGTCAGTTTGAAACCTGATTTCAAGGTCGCACTTTTCTTCTTAGTTTAGAACTATTTTTTATTCATTCTATTTAGCACTGTCCAATAGTTATTTTTGGAATTGTTGTAATTAGTCTATTTGGGGAACAGTGCATTGAGCTGATTATTTGACTCTGATGTTCTGCAGGCAGATTTGCCTGAATACCTCTCAAAATTTTGCTTTTCTACATGGATGAAGTGGTTACTTACCAGTGTGACTTAATTTGTGAGGATGAGTTTGGTCTTACCTCCAAGATAGGATGAATTGCACATTCTCTGACTTGAATGCGCGTTGACGATGAGGATGAGTATGTATTTGGTCTCTCCTCCAAGGTAGGACAAATTGCACCATCTCTTTACTGACAAGCACCCATTTTTTAGATATATCAGAAAGCATTCCTACAAACCCCTTCTATAACTGATTGGACGCATAACATGAGAGAAGGGGTGCTATAAAAAGATTCTACCTTCTCTTTGAGTTTTCTTTATCCATATTTCTCAACTGTTTTCACTTCAGATGCTATTGGAAAAGCAGCTAATTTTAAGTTTCAAACTTTACAAGTTATAGGTGCATCAACAATGTTAATGTATAAATTTCTAGTCTAATGCCCTCTGGCAAGAAAACCATCTGTGCAAGGGCAAGAAAACCATCTGTGCAATTTTCATTTCTACTGAACCATCATCCTTATATTGACATCAATTGTTTTGACTTTCTGGAGTCTGAGATGCAGAAGTCTAGTTTTTCCACGGTTTGGTAGGGGTAACTTGCAAATGGTAGCAGATTACATGAGGTGACCAAGTTTTTGGGGAAGAAAGATTGGCTTAGGCTTTCAATGATAAGCTCAAGGAGAGAGTATGGAAGTATATAAGAGTGGACAGCTTCGTTAGTACAAAGACCGTATCCTAAGTGGCTAATTCCAAGGAACCCCGAACATTATTTGGTCCTGAGACTCGAGCAACAGCATGCATCTAGTTACATGCAGCTAACTTCAGAAGAAATGAAAGCTGTGTAATTATTGTATTTGAATTTGGTGCAACTTTTGCAAAAGGTGTTATTCGGAGGCATGAATTTATGGTTAAATGGCCGCCACAAGGGTTAGAGACTTGTGTATTCTGACGCTAAACAAATATCACTATTAATAGTCTATTAGGGTAAAATGTTCTCAAGTTTTATCACTCGATAATAACAACAAAAAGTTATAGTACTGCAGGTATGTAAAACGTTACATAAACCTTGGAGCTTGTTCACAAACTTTAGAACTTTGTTCAGTAGTTATCCATTCTAACGAGAACTTGTTCATACATTTTAGAACTTTGTCCAATAGTTATCCATTCTAACGATTCCATGGGGTTTACAGAAAGGTAAAATACACATGGCTCCCACTACAAATGCTTTCCAAGGAATCACATTTATGGGTAAGGCAATACTGCCCAAATAACTTATTGAGTTAAATAAGCTTAAATGCAGCAAAGTGGCAAGGTAGGTTCATTGTTGCATACTTTAACAATAGAGCAATCTCATCTCATCCCGTCTACAAGGTATCGGCAACTGTAGAGAAGTGAACGATGGATATGGCCTCAAACCCTCAGAAAGACTCATTATCAGGCATCCATGTGCTGGTGTCATTGGCACCATCAAGGCCTACAATGAAACGATAGGTTAAGGTCAGATGTGATTTTATGAGTACTGTAATCATATGTGTAGCAGATGCACCGGCAAAAGGGAAAGGATCAGACATCTCTAGAAGAAATAGGTAATATAAAAGCTAGACTGGGATAGTCCGTTGAAATTGAGCACCAAAGTTTGACAGCATAATTCTTGAATGAATCAAATTATTTTCTCTCTCTCTCTCTTTGTCCAGTCATGGTTCAATGCCTTCCCAACATTGATGTTATGCAATCTCCAGACCAATAGCATTTAGACACTTGCAATAAGTTTGGGTCAAGAAAACCGTAAATATTTCAACTAGTCTATTTGATAGAGAAGAGTGGCATGAGTCGCAACTCCAAAATTAATCAATTTGTCCAACCTTGAACCAAATACTAACCACCCCAATTGCAGATAGCGAATAACTAAATTGCATGGCAGAGGTTGTTAATGTCATGTTCCTTATTTGTTTTTTGCAAAGCCCTCTAAATTCTAAGTTTACCAAATTCAAAGACTTTGATTAACAAGGAGTTTGTTTTCCATTCAAGTAAATGGCAATGGGATTGGGATTGGGATTTTCCAATTCTATTTCCAAGTACAAAGTTATATCAGCCAATCAACTGCACGAGAGATGCAAATTAAGAGACTATAAAGTACAAAACCACACAACCTAGATGATACGCAAAATTGAGCAAGCCAATCTACAAAAGGAGAATATCCAGATATGCAGATATTTCAGAAAGTTTAGAATCACACAAGTGTGCTACACTGCAACTAACAGAGTGGCTAGAACTGCATTCTTCATGAGTTTTTTTATCAAGTTTCAACATGAAAGATGTTATCTAGTGATTGAAGGCCATCATTCAGTTAGCAAAAGAAACGGCCAGAACAAGCAAAATCATTCCCATGACACTCAGAAAGGAACTATTCAAATGAGATATGCTCCTGCAACCTCACCAAGAAAGACAATATTTCGCCTTCAAGTCAGGTTCCCTCTCAATGGAGTAATGAAGTGCAATCCAGGAAAAAGAAATCTTGCATGCCTTTCCATCAAGTTGTGTAGCATATTATGCCAGATGCAACAAAGTCACACCGAATTTGAGCAGTGAATTGTTTAATTTTGACCATTCTTATTAAGCACATAAAAGATGATCCCAACAGTTCATACGATCATAGGCTCATAGCAAGCAAACAATAGTCCGATGTATTGTTGCAAAGTAGATGGTCAGTGAGACATTTATTAGTTACAGTCACATGTTCTGAAGTATGATACTCTCATGATTTATAAATAGCAGTACCAGAGGCATTGGCATCCTATATCTATCCAACAACAATGATAGCATAACATTCAGGACTTACCCAATGAAACATATGTTGGCAAGCTAACATACTGCGGACATGAGTTTTTAGAATATATGTCATCTTGAATTATTGATCCAATCATACAGTCTCGAGGCTGTAAATGATCATCAGAATAAAAGTTAGAACAAAACTCAAAACCCAAGATATGCAGCACAATAATGAATTATATTATGAAAGTCTGACATATACCGCTCGAAAATTGAACATTGCTTATAACATCAATTTATTCACCAAGTTTTTAAAATGGAAATTGATTGAGAATGAATTGAGTGGGAAAAATGAGACTGTTAAAGATAAAGCTAAAGCATGTTGAAACAACAACTACCGATACTATCACATTAACTTATACTTTACCTTGTGGCTGTGTAAAACATAGAGTAATCATATTATCCTCGAGATACCATATTCAAAAGTGTCTAACCTTTAAAGATTTTTTTAATTCAGTGTCCAAATTTTAAAAAAATTCAATTAAGAGATCAAGTTTTAAAACTTTAGGAATTCATTTTAAAACGTCATCTTTTGCTACTATCATGTTACATCAACAAAAACTAATGTTTTCAATTGAATTGCTAAGGTTTTAAAAAGTGATCTGTTAGAACTCTAGCTGAATATACTAGAGTTTTACTATATTGATGATTGATAATAGAGGAAGTATACGAGTATTACAAGGTGATTCACAAGAACACCTTCTAACCAGAGCTGCAAAAGCTCCTCAGGAAGAATAATCTCTCTCTGTCGCAATATTCTCTTTCCTTCTATTTTCCAGAATAATTCTTTTCTCTCTCTACCCCCCAACTTAGCTACCCACCCGTACATTCTGTTATTCCCCAACCTTGTACCACATTCCTAACTAACTTGTGCATCATTGCCCACAGCCCCCTCTCTCTTTCTTCTTGAGTATACTCGCCATGTCCTAGGTTTGTTGGTATTGATCCTAACATGATCACTCAATTACAAATTTTAAAAGCTTAATTAGGTACTGAATTGAAAAAAAATCCTAAAATGTTGAGTACTTTAGGATTGGTTATCTCTATTATCCTCTAACCATTTTCATCCAACTGAATGTCAATTCCAAGTAATTGTGAGAATTCTAACCTTGAAATTTTTGTAGAAGCATAAATAAAGTTCCTCCACAGCACCATTTGAGCAACTCACTGATGGGGTTGCATGGAAAGCATTCTCTATAGGGGAGATAATTCCCCCGAGAGGATATTTTTCAGTATTTGAAGGAACATAACCAGCTTCATTCAATACATTCTGGAATAAAGCATTCAGAAAAAGGAAGACAAACTACCAGTTAAACTGATATTCCATATACAAAATGATGATGAATTCTATGAAACTTGCACAGACAGGCTAGTATTTGAACAGTCAACAACAGTACAGCAATTAAACCAAGGAAACTAGGAATGTTGCCAAGGTGAATCCTAGAAACTCCAGGTACCAATTTAGGTCACTGCAGGCAACTCGTTAAGCTCAGACCTGGATGGGGAATCAAGGGAAAAACCAGGAGGGGAAAAGTGGTGAGGAAAAAGCTAGACAATCCGGGTTTGTCCTATATCACAATCTCTACTACCAGTTTTTTCATGCTTTCAAAGTATTTTCTCGTGATTGTTTATATTACGAGACATAGTTTGCAGTGAAATAAATCAAGTCTCCAACCAACATAAAGAGCTTTCCACACTTACCGTCACATTATGCTTGAAGTAAACATTGAGTGTTGTTGAAAAGTAATCATATTCATCTCGAAAAACTGGAAAGGAGCACGTCCCATGCTTCTCTGCAAGTAAAAGTATGCTAATTATTATGTCCATATACATTTAGTAAAAAGTATTCGATTTTAGAAGAAAAGATTAACGCTCAAGAAAGTATAGCTACAGGTATTTTGCTTCGGGCATGAAATTGCATAAAGGTACACCCCTTTGATCCACAAATTAGAGACTATCCCAAAATGTTTTTAACACAAACGTTATCCTACTAAATCCCATATGGTAACTCTACATTTAAGAAGGTCATCCACAGTAAATCTGGCCAGCGGAAAAGCGGTGTTTCTACAAGATTGTCACATTTATAATATCCTAAAGTCATATGCATGTTCACATTTCCTGCCTTAGTGACATAATCATCTTGCTTGCTGATTCATTACCAGATACAGTTATAGCATGGCAACTACTCATCATCTTAGAAAAAGAAGCACAATTAGCATGGTCTACTTATAATGTAAATGAAGTATTAGGTCCATGATTAAATTGGTGTAATAGTAGCCATGTGTCATGCTTTTCTTTTTTGGTCCTCTGTAGCATGTCCCCTGCAACTAAAGGGAGGGAAATACAAGGACTTGAGGAAAGATAACATCAGCAAATATGTTTGCTTCTCAGGAACTACTTGAAAAATGGTATACTACCTCTCCCCCCTCTCTGCTGTCTACAACTATGCTATTTACATCCATGTGCATGCCAGAAGTATTTAACAAGACTCATTGTGTAGTACTAGATAATACGCTTCCATTTATTCCAAAATAATAGATGAGTTCAAACCTCAATTAATAAATCACAGAAAAAGTTGAAGACTATTACCCCACTGCAAGTAAGAATCATCACATTCGGCCACCGCAAAGCACAAAAAGTAAACCTATGTTAGTGCTGAAAGATGTTACAGATCTTTTAATTTGAAATGAGTATGAGAAGAAATTTGACAGCCACCTCATGAGCCCAGAAAGATCCTCTCCCACCATGGCAAGTTGATGATGAATCACAACTTAAAGATGGCCAATACTTCTCTAGAGCATCAAGCAATGTTGAGATCTGTGCAGTACAAAACCTTAGCAAAGGTAAGATGTGATATTGCTTTTGAAACAAGAACTTAACACATGATAATGATTTCTCAAAATGTATGGAAGCTGGATAATCAACATAAAATGTATGGAATCTAGACAATCAACATAAGTATGCACACATAAATTTGTTGACAAGATTCTAATATTAGATAACTACAAAAGGACTACTTTGAACAGAAAAGTATGAACACAGAAGTTCTCCTTCAATATGATAGGATATATAGCACAGAGAAAGAAAAAACACCTGAGCTTTTCAGTTTTACATAATCCAGATCATAGGGTTGCCATCATAGAATTATTAGCTGAAAATATAATAACATTTTGAGACCTAGAGTAAACAAATAATCTAATATCAAATTTAAGATATGCCAAATTCTTTGTAGCTTCAACCACAGGCACCCAAGATCACCCACTTTAGAGATCCACAACATGTAAATGACTCCAAGTGCACCAGATTGAAAGTAAAATAGGTAATGTAAATTGAAGAACAGGAAAACAGCTACCTCTTTTTCGTCAAATTTTGATCTACCACAACATGCAGGCCATGATCCATCATTATAGTCAGGCCACAGGCCATCTGTCACACATGATATGTAAACCGATTAGCATCTTTCTTCCAATGCTCTATAAACATACAAGAGCCAAAAAGGCTCAGTTACTACTCACTACATAAAATTCACAACGCGAAGAAAACTTTAAGACGATCAAACAGTGAAATGAAGCCTTTAAGTTTGTTTTCAATCCAAAGTTTAGACACTTCCGAAATAGAAGAAATTTACTCAGTTTCTTGAAAAAGGATACCTAAAATTAGTCAGCTATCCTTTTGTCTTCACAGTAAAGAATTGACTCATACAATAAGGATTAGTGAAAAAAAATAAAGGAATCATACTTACGGATTGTGAATTCAGTTGGAGCATTGGAGCTGGATTTAAAAATAAAAAAATGAAAATCACCGAAAGAAAATATAGCAACGTCAGTTCCATTACCAGGTTGATACGTCTAATTTCTGAAAAAAAACACCTATTGCTCTAGGAAGGTAAAAACTTGGATATCGATGTCACGAATTGTACAGGAAGTGGTAAATTATTTTTATAGCAGCTACGGAAAAACATGATACCTTGCTGAAAGGTCGAGCTAATTTGACATTAAAGAAGTAGAATACGGTGTGAAGTACCAGAAGGACTTGGCACACTCATAATGGTAGTAAACTAAATGAAGTCAGTCGCCGTGATCCTGACCAACAAGTTCCTAATTTAACAATCTAAACGATAATCAAATGATTGGGTTTCCAGAGTTTCACGGGAACCTAAGTTTTGAGATACTGATCTAATAAAGACACGCACTTTACACATATATCGAACTTTCAAAAACTACGGGAGTTGAATTCAGGGAACAAAATCGCTCAAAAACCTCAAACCTTTACTTCTTTCCTTGTCCTAAATTGAAAACTGCAAAGCGTACGAACATCCCGATACCAGAATCAATCCCAAGTTTAAACCAAATAAAGCATGGAACACGCAATCAGCCAAGAAACCATACACCAACAGGAAACAAAATTATCAAGAAAAGGAATCCTACCCTCGACAACAAGCGTTCTGGCGGCAACAATGGTGGGTCCGATGGCAGTAAGAGCCAGGCCACTGCAGAGCCAACTTAAAGTAATCGAACTCTCTCTGCCCTTCTCTTCCGTCTACCTTCTCCGTGAAGAAAAACGAAGCCGTAGCGAGGAAGACGAGAAGCAATATGAGATGGAGTCGAGCTCCAACAGAGAGAGAAGGCATTGGACGAAACTTATCAGCAAGCGTTCAAGAGATTATAGCTTAAATAAAAGAGGAAGAAGGTATCGTACCAATTTAGTTACCGGAACATGCGTGGGTCACATCACTGTCATAATATGTCCAGATTAACAAATTATTACGGGTTTTGACCTAACGAAAAATCAAAGGCTTCGGGGGAGGGCTGGGAGTATGTTCGTAACGCTAAAACTTAAAGGAATTGATGGAAGGGAACTACTGGAATTAGAGCCTATGGCTTAATTTGACTCAACACATGGAAATTTACTAGGTTTGGATATAGTAAGGATTGAACGACTGATAGCTCTTTCTTGTTTCAAAAGGTCGAATCAGCCACCCCATCCGTCCCCCACTCACGAGCCCGACCACAAGATGAGGGAGTAAATCATGGTATCTACTCGGTCAACCCACCAGTAGAGCGGCACTTTCCTCCCGCTTTCGGGATTCGAACCTAGGACCTTGTTCCAACTAACCCTGCTGGCAGACCAACCGAGCCACACCCGTGGGGGCACTGATAGCTCTTTCTTTGATCCAAAAGGTGGAATCAGCCACCCCAGCTGCCCCCACTCACGGGCCCGACTGATAGCTCTTTCTTGATTCTATGGGTGGTGGTGCATGGCCGTTTTTAGTTGGTAAAGCGATTTGTCTGGTTAATTCCGTTAACGAACGAGACCTCAGCCTGCTAACTAGCTATGCGGGGGTGACCATCTGTGGCCAGCTTCTTAGAGGGACTTTGGCCTTCCACAGTCAATCAAGGACATTACCGAGGGAGGGAGTATGGTCGCAAAGCTGAAACTTAAAGGAATTGATGGAAGGGCACCATCAGAAGTGGAACCTGCGGCTTAATTTGACTCAACACAGGGAAACATACTAGGTCCGGAGATAGTAAGGATTGACAGACTGATAGCTCTTTCTTTTTTTTTTTGATAAATTGTAAATTGTATTTATCAAAAAGGTATATACATCATAATTGAGGCATACCCTAATCGGCTAAGCAGTCGTACAAAAGAGATCAGTAAAGTCCTTACATCCTTAGATGTTTGGGACAGACAAAAAAGAATTAGACAACTAAAGGAGGGCCGTGGGCCAAGCAGCAGAAGGAGAACAATCAAAACCCAAAAAACCCCGTACAGCCATGAAAAAACATTTGGAAGCAGAAAATGTAACAAAACAATGCAAAATGAGGACAAAAGAACACTACAACGTAGGGCTGCAGCAACGTCAAAGGGGGGTAAGGAGATGCGCAGGTACGTATAACGCAAATAAGGTGGAAAGGCCGTGCAGGCCACACAAAAGTCCAGCACAAGTGGCGCACATCCAGTTCAGCTAGCGCAAGTCCAAGGGCGAGGACCACATCCATGACAGATGCATAAGCAGGAACTAGGACTCCAAACAAAACAAGCCATGAAAATCAAAAGGGCTGTCACCACCTGAAGAGAGCATACAACAGGAAAGCACAATGACAGCATAAAGCATGGACATCAAAAAGTAATTAAATCCGAAGGGTACAGCTTATAAAGGAGCTTGTACACAACGGTATTAATTTTAACAATGACATCAGTAGAAGTAAAGGTAGCATCATCCAATTGAATAGCATTTCTAGTCTTCCACAGCATGTAAACGGTGGTGAGGAAGCCCAGTCGTGCAGCTTTGGCGCGAAGAAGAGCACCAGGGCAGTCCACACGTAGCCATTTAATAGCTCGGGTGAGGGAGGACATCTCCC
>JANZLX010000009.1:7115014-7137106 GCA_025531955.1 Erythroxylum orinocense | reverse complement strand
TGTTGATGATTTATGAAAAGAATATGAAAATGATTTCTAAAAAGATACTATGTTTGAAAAAGATCAAGTTTCGAAAACTTGCCATTTTGGGCAACAAGCTTACAAGATTACGAAATACATGTTATGTGGGTTTGGTTTGGTCCATCTATTGTCAAATGCACTCTGACTAAAGGCTTCTCTGGCTTGCCCACTAGTGGCATGAAGCTCCTTCATGGACTCCCTCATGTTCATGACTACACAAAACCGCTATGTGGAATTGTGTTAGCTCGCGGGACCCTTTTAGGAAATGTGCTAGCTCGTTCTATTTATGGACCTTTCAGACCATTTTGATGTGCATACGTGCTTATGATACATTGACAAGATTGATACATACTTGATTTTCATTATTGAAAATTTGGTTGAGAATTTGAGAAATATATGCTTTGTGATTCAATGTGAATTTTTGGTTACAATGGAAAATAATGTTTCAATGGTTTTGCTTGTTACTGGTTATAAAATTATTGCCCACAAGCTTTAAGCTCACCCCCTCCCATTCCGTCCCATCTTCAGGTGAGCAACAAGAGATCGAGTGGGATAAGAGTCAAGGCATCACTCCGACTAGGCTTATTTTCCTTTTGAAGCTAGTTTTTTTGTAAACCAAGGCTTTAGTTGCATTTCAAGAAATTCTACTTTTGCAATTGATGTATTTTTGGTTTATTTTGTAATGTGGCTTGAAATGCTCATTAAAACTTTGTAAAACTTTTTCTTTGGTTATTAATGAGATATGGTTGATGTTGCTTTTAGCTTCAAACCTTTTGCATTAAATCATTGTACAATGAAAATAAGATTTGGGAAGGTTGCTTGTGTGTATGTTCAAATTTATTTTGTTTTGGGTTGATTTGATGAATGTGGTTGAATGATTTTAAATTTGCATTTAGTAAGATAGGAAATTTTAAGTTACAGGTTTTGTTTGAAGAGTTTGCTGCAGCGAAAGTTAATTCACTCGCCGTGGCCGCGACGAAATGTATGTTCGCTACAGCAATCTCACTTTGCTTCCAAAGGATTTTTTTTCTTCTACTTTTCAACTTCTAAGACTCCCTCCACGCTTAAGCTTCATGATCTTGTGTCCGATGTTGGGCTCCAAAAACAAGGTCCAACACCATTAATCAAAAGGCTATAGATATACATTATTGAATCTAGATAGTAAACAAGTAAGGATAGACAAAAGCTTTGAGGGCTTGAAGAATAAAACTTGAACTGATAATGTCAAAAGTTTTATGGAAGCCTATTTTCATATCAAAACAAGGCTTGGAACTCTTACTTTGATAACCTTTGAACAATTCATAAGTCAAAAGTATATTATCGTTAATATTCCTACCTTTAATGAACGTACTTGAAAATTACAAATTAAAGAGTGTGTAATAAAGCTGAGACATGTATCAATGATCATAAAGATAATTTTGTAAAATTTATTATGAAAAGATATTGATATAAAGTCCTTAAGTGTGCTAGGATAGGAAAATTTGGCAAATAGGAAAATAAAAGTCATATTAAACTATTTTAGGTGTTTACTTGTCTTAAAGAATTCCTGAATCACTAGACATACATAAGGTTTAATAAGGTCTGATGTGTTTTGGAAGAAGAATGTGTTGAATTCATATGGACTAGAGGCCTTATTGGGTTTGAATCTAAAAACAACAACCTCAATTTCTAGGATCTCAACTTCCTTAATTAAGCCTAAAGCTTGAATTTGAGTAAACTTGAGTAGTAACTTTTAGTAAACCAATATAAACCTCAACTTTGTCATTTTTTATCACATAAAAATTAACCCCTTTATGTGAAATTATGGAAGGAAGACGCAATTAAATACATAAGGACTTATATATAGCCATATAAACCATAATATGTATAATATTATTGCTTAATATATATATTGAGATGATGACTCTTTTATTAAAATATAATTTATACTAAAATTTGTTATTTAGCTGTTGGTGTTAAGTTTCTTGAATCAAAAGAGTTCCAAATATATATATGTTCTATTTATTTTACTGCAAGTGCACATCATAGTTATAGCTAGTACAAGCGATTATAAGTCAATTCCATAAGAATTGTTGGTTATCTACCTACTACCTACAAACTTGACAAGCTAGATCAACTTTTATAGAACGATGAGTATGTAAAATAAAATAGATACCAATTTGAATACTAAAGAAAATCAATGATCAATAATATACCAAATTATGAATTAACTAGATTCAGGGCAAGTTTCCGTAAGACTTTACTATATCCAATTTAATTTTCAATTAATGAATTATTCTAGCTTCTCGGGAAAGTAAAAGTTTCTTACTTAGACTATATTCTCTCTTGAGACTTATAATCCTTATTCAGAGGTTAATTAATTGAAATCTCTTTCTAATATAGATAATTAAGAATTCATTAATTCATTATATGAACTCTTTTAATAGGTTTTACTCTAACCTAACTAGATCTTGCGACATTCCATCGAATAGTTAACACTTAATCATCTTTATTCACACTTTGATGTAAACATACATCTCATCTCTTAAATCTTAATACACGAATCATATAATGAATTTATCTAGTCAATTCACTTTTTAATTATGACTATATAGTCCTAAAAGCAATAGAAGAAAGAGAAAATGTTTACTTGTTTGTTTGATTTTTGAAAATACCTAAGAAAAACACATAAGCAATAATAAACTTAAAAAACATGCATGGAAACAAAGATCCCTACTCCTATACCTAAAACTTACATTGTCCCTAATGTAGCATCAAATGTAAGAAATGGAGCATTTAATAGAGATAACAAATGTAAGAACGTAAATAAAAAGGAACAAACTTCCCTTAGGTTGCCTACCAAACAATGCCTTTGTTTCATGTTGTTGGCACGCTTCCATGTTTCCCTTATCAAATGATGCCATTTGCATCTTCAAGCATCACCACTTCCACATTCTCCGTTTGGAAGCCTTCATAATACGACTTTAGATGATGACCATTCACTTTGAATTTCTTTTCTGTTTTCAAACTCTTTATCTTTATTGCACCAAAAGGAAAGACATAAGGTACCATAAATAGACCAACCTAATAGGAACACAACTTACCTAGGAATAATTTGAGTCTGGAATAATAAAGAAGCATTTTTGACCCACAATAAAACTTTTGCTCGAGATCATCTTAGCGTGGAAATCCTTATTGTTTTCCTTATAGATCATTGCATTCTAATAGGAGTCATTTCTCATCTCCTCCCAACTCTTAAAATTGCAATTTTCTATACACTCTTGCATCATCAATATTCATATTGCATCACTTTATGGCCCCAATACACTTTATGTTACAACTTTACTGGAATATGACATGGCTTCCCAGACACAAGTATATTTGGAGACATCCTGATTGGCGTCTTATAAACCATCCTATAAGCCCACAATACATCTTCCAACATCACCTCCATTCCTTTCTATTTGGCTAAACTATTTTCTCTAGGATTGACTTAATTTCCTAATTAAACACCTCAACTTGACCATTGTTTTGAAGATGATAAAAGGTGGAAACCTTGTGCATGATGTGATATTTCTTGAACAACACTTCCATCATCTTATTACAGATATAGGTTCCCATGTCGCTTATTATTGCCTTTGGCGTCCGAACTTATGAAGGATGTTAGATTTGACAAAAGCTGCAATAATTTTAGCGTCATTAATTTTGGTAGCTTTAGTTTATACCCATTTGTAAACATAATTAGCTACAAGTAATGTATAATTAAAACCAAAAGACATAGGAAAAGTTCCTCTGAAATCTATACCATAAACAATAAAAATTTCACAGAAAAGAATGGAAGTTTGTGGCATTTGATTTTTACGGGACAAGTTACCTGACCGTTGACACCTATCACACGACTTGCAAAAGATATATACATCCTTGAATAATGAGAGCTAGTAGAGGCCATTCTTCAAAACTTTGTGGGCAATCCTCTTTTCCCCAAAGTGTCCTCCACATGCATACGAATGGCAAAAGGCTAAGATTAAAGGCATCTCGCTCTCAGGGCACACACCTTCTTATGACTTAATCTACACAATGCCTCTACAGATACAAATCATCCCAAACATAAAACTTGGCTTCATTCTTCAATTTATCTTTCTGGGCCTTTAACAAACCAATAGGTAATTTGTTAGTAATTAAAAAATTAACAATATCTATATACTATGGAGGTGTCAAATTAGTAGAAAATAGTTGTTCATCTAGAAGTGTTTCCCTAAGAGGGATATCATCTTGCTTTCTAACCAAGCGACTGAGGTGATCAATAACTACATATTCTACCCCCTTTTTATCTCTTATCTCTAAATCAAACTCTTGAAGTAGGAGAATCCATCTAATTAACCTCAGCTTTGCTTCTTTCTTCGTGAATAAGTACCTCAAAGCTGCATGATCAAAATAAATAATAACGTTAGCACCTAGTAAATATGGTTGAATTTTTTTAAAGAAGAAACCACAAATTGAAGTTCTTTTTCAGTTGTAGAATAATTTAATTGAGCTAGACTAAAAGTCTTTGAAGCATAATAGATGGCATGTGAATCTTTGCTTAATGTTTTATCTAAAAATTGCCCCATTACATAATCACTTGCATCACATATGATCTCGAAGGCTAGGCTCCAATTTGGTGGTTGAATTACTGGTGGGGATGTTAAGAGCTTCCTAAGTTTGTTAAATGTGTTCTTGCAATTATCATCAAACCCAAATGAGACGTCCTGTTGCAACAACTTGCATAGATGTGAGGCTATCTTTCAAAAATCTTTAATAAACCTATGGAAAAATCTACATGGTTAAGAAAAGAATGAACTTCCCGCACATTTAAGAGGCAAGGTAAGGTAGAAATGAGATCAAGTTTATAATTGTCTACTTCTATATTGCCAGCAGATATAACATGCCCTAAAACTATACCCTAATCTACCATAAAATGATGTTTTTCCTAATTAAGTATAAGGTTAGTTTCAATAAACCTTTTTAAGATAAGAGTAAAATTTTCTAAGCACTCATAAAAAGAAGAACCATAGACACTAAAGTCACCCACAAATACCTCTATGATTTTCTCAATGTACTAAGGGGAAATGCTTATCGTACATCTTTGGAAGGTGGTAGGTGCATTGCACAATCTAAATGACATTCTTCAGTAAGCAAATGTATCAAATGGACATGTAAATGTCATCTTTTCCTAGTCCATTGATGTAACTAGGATATGAAGGCAACATAAAAAGCCATCTAGAAAATAGTAATACTCATATCCATCCAATCTTTTAAGCATTTGATCAATAAAAATGACGGAGAAATGGTTTCACGAGATGACAAATTCAATTTTCTATAGTCAATACATACTCACCACCTAGTTTGCATGTGGGTGGGATGGGAACCAACTCACCTTCCTGATTAACTACAACTGTGACTCTAGATTGCTTAGGAAAGACCTGAACTAGACTTACCCACTTACTATTAGAGATAGGGTAAATTACCCTCGACAAGCTTCAACACTTCCTTCTTTACTACTTCAAACATTAAAGGATTCAATCTACACTGAGCTTGCCTAGTGGCCTTGAAACCTCCTTTAATAAGATGCGATGCATGCATATAGAAGGGCTTATTCCTTAAATATCTGTAATTGTCCATTTAATGTTCTTCTTACGCTCTCGTAATATTCGAACCAACTTGTCCTCTTGATCAGAAGTCAACACTACCGAAATAATGATATTGTTTTCTAATCTCCCAAATATGCACATTTTAAGTGGGTGGGTAGTGGTTTCAACTCCACATTAGGTAATTGCACATCAAAAGATAACAACCTTCAGTAACATTCAAATAACTATATAAAAGCCAGTTAATACCTTGTGGGACAAGTTCTAATGACTGTAAGGTAGCCTCCATCTCCATAAGCTCTTCTCTTAACTCATCATCATTAGTGGCTTCTGATTATAGGTGCTCAGTCAAGACTGCTTCTAATTTATCCTTGCAACTCAATTTAAACATTTCCTATACTTGGGGATCAATCATATCAACAAAGAAAATAGGATGATCATTTTGAGGATGTACCATTGCATCAAAATTTTAAAATGAATTACTTTCCCATCAAATTCTATTGTGAGGGTGCCTTCACAAGCATCTATCTTAGTTTAGGTTGCGTTAAGAAATGGTCTCCCTAGTAAAGATAGGTATTCGATTGTACAAAGTTTCATCATTCACATCAACTGTGTAGAAATCTGCAGGGAACACCAACTTATTTACCTGCACCAATACATCCTCATCTATGTCATCAAGGTAAACGTTAGTACAGTTAACTAATTATATAATAACACTTGCCTCTTTTAAAGGGCATAAGTTTAAGGAAGTATAAATTGAATAAGGCATAACATTGGTTGAAGCTCTTAAATCTAGCATAGTTCTATAAATCACATTGTTACAAATTTTACAGGGAATTGTGAATATACCTAGATCCTGACATTTCGAAGGCATTTTCTTCTTAAAGACTACAGAACCTTTCTCACCCATCATCACTTTCTTGTCACCTCTTAGCTTTCTTTTATTGGTATATAATTCCATAAGGAATTTTGCATATTTAGGAACTTGCTTAATTGCATCTAGCAAAGGTATGTTCACTTCTATCTTTCAGAATGTCTCTAATATCTCCTTATCTTTTTCCTCTTTGTTTGAATTTACTAATCTTCTTATAAAATGTGGAGGATTAGTCCTAACTATATTAGGGCTTTTAGAGTTTACTTTTATGCTAGATGAGGGATTTCCTTCATTTCCCAGCTCCTTCTTGATCTCTTCTTCATTGGCTATTCTCGGTGCGATCCTTTTACAAATCTCAAGCTAATGTTCCTTGGATTCACCTCGTGTTAAGATGGCACCTTCCCTTCACTTTGTAATTCTAGGAGGTTAATGTCCACCACCATCTGATCCATCTAACTTTCCAAATCCTGAATGCTCGATTTTATATCTTACTGAAATTGTAGAGTGTTATTAGAAAGAGACTTAATTAAGTCTTATAGAGATGTACCTGAATTAGAATAGGAGGCTTATGGCCTTGGTTGGAATTTTTACATTCCTTGTGGCCTATTTTGGAAGTGATTCTATTACCTATTTTCCCCATAACTTAAGTTAGGATGGTCTCTCCAACTTAGGTTATATGTCTGGGAATACAATTTGTATTGGTTGGAAAAGTTCTCCCTATAACATTAACGTACTTTATGTTTCCCTCTTATAATATTGGTCACCCATTAGTCGGATGGCCTGTATTTGCACATATTTTTCATGCATTTACCTATTCATTTTTGACAATAATTTGTTTAACAAAGGACATTAGCCCATGCAAACGATGTTCAAATGGAAGTACTTAGCTTATTTACAAGACAAATATCATTGTGAGTGCAGAATTTTTTGAATGCTAGAGACCATGTAATAACCCAGATCATCCATTCACAGATATTGTTATGGTTTTGCTTTTCCTAAGGCCTTCCCAAGAGGTCACCCATCCTAGAACTAATCTCAACCAAGCACATTTAACCTCGGTGAGATCCGGTGCATTAGGCCATAAAAAATGTGTCTTAAGGGGGAGAGGTATCCATACCCTTATAAGGCATACTTCATTCTCCTCTCTGACCAATGTGGGATCTCACACTCTACTCTCCAACCCCCTTAAAGCTAAGCCCTCTTTAGGGCCCAGCCTAGCTGGCACAACGGTTCGGGTACCGGTTCTGTTACCACTTATAACAGCCTAGATTACCCGCTCACAGATATTGTCTGTTTTAGGCCTTGGCCCAGCCAAGCGCTTACGGTTTTGCTTTTCTCGAGGCCTTCCCAGGAGGTCACCCATCCTAGAACTACTCTCACCCAAGCATATTTAACCTGGGAGTTCCGATGGGATCCGTGCATTAGGTCATGGAAAACGCGTCTTATGGGGGAGAGATATCCATACCCTTATAAGGCATACTTCGTTCTCCTCTTAGACCGATGTGGGATCTCACAGACCATGTGCTCAATTAGCATTCAAGAATCCATGGGAATCTTCTCACATAATGTCCCAACACTCACTGCATCTACCAAACTCCTTTCTATAGGTAATAATCCTTTATAGAAATATTAGATAATTAGTTATTTTGATATGTTGTGGTAGGGACAACTGGCACATAACTTCTTAAAATGCTCCCCATACTAGTAAAGGGACTCTTTGTTGTTTTGATTTATGCCACATATTTCTTTCTGTATGATGGTTGTCTTTGATGCTGGAAATCATTTCTCCAAAAATAACCTTTTCATTTCAATCCATGTGTTCATGCTCCTAATAAACAAATCAAATAACTAGTCTTTTGTTGCATCCTTTGGTGAGAATAGGAAAGCTCTTAACATGATCTACTCATCTGCCACCCCTGGAGGTTTCATACTTAGACATACCACATGAATTCCTTGAGATGCTTGTGTGCATCCTCACCTACAAGTCCATGAAATTTACGTAACAAATGGATTAGCCTAGACTTAATTTCAAAATTGACATGTTTAGCAAAATTAGGAAAAGTAATGCATAATGTCTTCGAGTTAAATGTGGTGCAACGAACTCTCTTAATGTTCTTAGATTAGCCATTGTTTCTTCAATTTCAAGCTCTTATTGTGTTTTTGGAGTTGTCTCATTTCCTTTCATAAGCCCACAGCGTTCTTTAAATCTATGGATCAAAACCACAGTGTTCTTTCAATCTATGGATCAAATTTTACAAGTTTCTTATGAGGAGATCGGGTTACTAACATAATACTAACAAACTTGAAAAGATTAAAAAATAACTTAAAAAATATTATAAACAGATAAATATACAAAACACTAATTGAAATCGAAAGAAAAAAAAACTAAAGCACTACACTCCCCAATGACAGTGCCAAAATTCTTAATGCATGTCGAATGTACTAGAAAATAAAAGCTAACTCTGCAAATGATAATTTATAGTAGCGATGAGTAAGTATCATATCTACAAGGAATGTCCATGTAGCTTTTGTAATGAAAATAATTAGTGTTTTGAAAATAGAGGTTTTGTTAGATGCAATTAAGAAAATAAAGTGAGATTGAACTAACAAAAACAAATCAAATGAAATAATGGAAGTTTAATAAAATTGATGAATGTGTTTAAAATCCGGTTCTTGGTTCATTCTTATCCTACATACAAATAACGTACTTCATTATCTTGCTATTTTCACACCTCTCTTATAAATCATTAATCATAAGTTAACAATAAGCTCTATTAACCCTAATTTAATCTTAAGTCTTTTTTAATTAAAATAAGGCTTTTAATTGATCTTAGCTATCCAACAACCTAGAATAAGCTCTCTAGATTTAATAGGACAATCGCAATACAAGCTAGGAAATCAGACTAATCTAGGCAACAACCACACAATCTCCGGTCATTTAACCTATATTATGTTATTCCTAATGATTAAGCACCATCAGTTTACCACGAATGAATTGAAAACACAAATATTACGTATTGTATTAAAGATTCTGGCAAAGGGTTTATATAAAACCATCCAATGAAAGCATTCAAATCATTCTTACATAAATACCTAGATCAATATGCAAAGAATAACATAAACAATTTCTATAGAGAGAAGATTAACAATACATAATGAATAGATGTTTGGATGTGATCTTCAGCTTCAATTTCACCTATGAACTAGAAGGAAGAAGACTAGCACTTCATAGATCTCCTAGTAGTGAGTGTTCTAAAAATGATTCACCCACTTCTTTGTCCACTCATATTTATATTTATATGAAAAACTAGGTTTTCATGACATGCATCCAATTGTGCATCAAAATAACACCACTTTTAGGTTTTTACATGGCCGTGTAAGTAAATACACGGTTGTGGATCTTACAATACATGCTTACATCTTCATTTTCTTGCACTTTCTTGTCTAGTAATCACTCTAATCCACCCCTTCTTATTTCCCAAAGGAAAATGAGTTTGAACATCAAGAGGCTCGCTTGAGGAATGTGCTTTTAACTCATTTTAGATTTTGTGCATCTTGTACCTAAAACCAAATGTAAACCAAAGTGAGTATCTTAAGCATTTCATAATACCAATCTCTAAGTATTAAGGTATGAATATATAAACAATTAAGCAAACATCAGGAACTTTAGTATAATTTGTTCCTAATAGATTTAGATAATGAAGAAGAGTGTAGGGTTTAAGTGGGATGAAAATTAAAAGAGAGCCTTTAGTTTATTGAAGGAGAAATTAAGGATTTTATGTGAACTTTACCAAACTTTACCAACACCTTTTAGATTGAATGTAGTGCTTCAGGTATAGGAATTAGGGTGGTGTTAATGTAAAATAGAAGACCAATAGCCAATTTTAGTGAGAAGTTTAGTGGCCTAACCTTAAATTACCCAACTAATGGTAAGGAGATGCATGTATAGTGAAAGCTTTAGAAACTTGGTAACATTACTTATGGCCTAAGGAGTTTATGATATATATCGATTATGCGTTGTTACATTGATCTATTGTCAAAGTAAGTAGAGTAAGAGACTGCTTAGTGGGTGGAGTTTTATAAGGACATTTCCTTATATGATAAAATATAAACAAGAAGAATGTATTATTTAATGCATTATCTAAGAGGCCTATTTTGTTAAGTGATGTAGATACTAAATTGATGAGTTTTGAGAATATTAGGAACTTATATATTGATGATCCAAAATCTAGTAATGTGTCTAAAGAATATGAGACCTTAAATTTTTGGAAAGTTCTAATGGATGAAATGTACTTATTTAGAGGAAAACAATTTTATGTGTCTTGTAGTTATTTAAGGAAGTTGTTAGTGATAAGAGTCATATGGTGGAGGCTTAATAGGACACTTTGGAGTTAAGAAGATTCTAGAGGTATTAAATGAGTTATTTTAGCCACATATGAGAAGAGATATAGAGAGGGTGTGTGAGAGGTGTACTATTTATTGGAAGGCCAAATTAAGAGTATAATCCAATAGGTTATATACTTCTTTTCCTATACCTAGTGAATCATAGATAAACATTTCATAAACTTTTTTTGGGGTTACCTAGGTCTTGAAATGATATGGGTTTAAATTTTTTTAGTGGTAGATATGTTTCGTAAGATGTCATATTTTATTCTATGGCATAAAGCAAATAATGCATCCTACATTATTGAGTTGTTTTTAAGGAGATTATTGGATTATATAGAGTTCCTAGAAATATAGTATTAAATAAAGATGTTAACTTTTTAAGCTACTTTTGGAAGAGTTTGTAAGGGAAATAAGGGACTAAGTTGTTAGTTTCTACAACTTTTCATCCACAAACTAATGATTAAACTGAGGTGGTCAATAAGACTATAGGAGCATTATTACATGTTAATATGGGAAGCAATCTTAGGACTTGTGAATAATCATTGCCTTTATTAAGTTTGCTTATAATAAGATTGTTTATTGTGCTATAAAATTTTTAACCATTTTAGATTACTTATATATTTAATCTACTATTTCTATTAGATACTATTCCTATTCCTCTAGGTTAAAGGAGTAACTTAGAACGTAAGAAGAAGCTTAAGTTAGTGAAGAAGCTTTGTAAGAATGCAAGGCTAAACATGAAGAAGAGGAACTGACAATATATTAAGAAAGTTAACAAGGGGAGGAAGGAAGTGATATTCGAATATAGAGATTAGGATTGGGTATAATTGCAAAAAAAGGTTCCAAGTAAGCGAAAATCTAAGTTATAATATAAAGAAGGACTTTTTCAAGTTGTAGATCAAATGAACAATAATGCTTATATAATTGAATTGCCATGTGAGTATGGCATTCATTCTCCTTTTAATGTGACTAATTTATCTCCTTTTGATTTTTATAGAGGAAAATGTTGATTTCAGGAAAAATCCTTTTAATGAAAGAGAAAATGATGAGAATCAAGTATTTGCTACTTAATTGCAGAGAATTTCCAAAGAACTTTTAAAGGATATTGGAGGATCGATGACATGGAGTAGGCAAAGAAGGCTAAAGAAGCCCTTAATGGCTTAATGATGGATCTTTACACAAGGAATAAGGCTTTACTACTTTTAGAGAATGAAACTAGAATAATCATGATTATAGAAGATAACTAACAATAGACTTTAAGAATAACCATCATAGGCTTTACATTATTGATGGAATGTTGAAGGATAATATGTAATTGAAGTAAGAGTCATACTTGTAAATGGTGCCCGACTCGCCTTTAGTTTTACATAGTTCTATCTATAACAAAACTAACATTGATTGCAGGATAAGACAACCATCAATCTTGTACTCTTTATAGAAAAGGTTTTGTAATTTCATTAGGATTTTGTTATCTTAATAGTTTATTTCCTTTTAGAACTTTAGTTTTTAGGGTTTCATGCCAATCAGAGGCTTAGTAATAGTTGTAATTGACAAATTATTCATTATTAATTTTTTATTAAATTCTTATCCCATTGGAGAGATTATTCTTCTATTTTTTTAGAGCTCTCTTACTCAAGGTTCTCTAAAAACTTCGATCTTACCTAGCTAAACCCCAAGAACTTATAATTCTTAGTCCCTTCTTTTCTATAGTGTGACAATTCATATCTTTTTATATTTTTTTTATGGATTAACCAATGTTTCATAGAACGATTATAGGTGTTATTATATTGATATCAAACCTCATAACTCCTACTAGTGAGGATTATATTAAAACCCTAACATAAAATTATAGATAGATAAATAATAAAACAAAAAGAAAACAAATTTTGATTATTAATGTAAGTTCATAAAAAGGAATAAAATGTAATAAAAAAAGAATCAGAAGGATAATAATTTTCTGATAAAGAAATTTATTTAAATTTATGCAATATAAACAAAAAGATAAAAAGGATAACCACACTTAATTTATAGTTAAGCCTTAATGCCAACTAATGTGAACTGACCTAGGAATATACCCCAAAAAACCTACAAATAGGAACTTACCTAGGAATATACCCTAGGGGACCTATGAACATGTCTGAATCAACCTAAAAAGGTTAAATAGATGTACAAAGAATTTGAATTATTAATTATAAAGAATTAAGAACCAAATTCATAAAGTATTTGAACTCCATTAAGAAATAATTCTTTGATAAGTTTAAAGTTTAATAAAGAACAAAGAAAATAAGCTCTAACAAATCTCAATAACAAATTTCTTTAAAAAATTTCTAATTAGAAAGAACCATGTCTTCAAAATTAGGATTTCAATATTTAATAAAAACATGAAATTGGGATTTTAATAACTAAGGTTTTAACTAGGTGCAATTTGGACTATGATCATCGGTCAGGTCATGGGTTAGGTCGTGTTAACTACAAAATGTTAATGACATTGGGAAAATTTTTATATAATTGATCATATTTGGTAATCGTGGATCGTACTATATCTTTGGGAGTTGGAACACAACCTAGAATAAGTCTATTGGTGTAAACTTTAGATTTTTCTATAACTTTTATAGATATACTTGAGTCAGACCCGGCCTATATTAGAGACCATGTTCAATCAATGACAAGTTTTTTTCTTTTTTGATTTTCCTCTAACTTTAGATGTTATAATTACACTAAACCTATGTTCATTAGATCCCCTATCTTAAGCTTGTCATGCTCCATCACATAGTTAGCATTCCTTCAAGGTGTGATAAAACTATTATTATTTGTTTAAATAATAACCCAGTTCAATACTCTAGGACCAATAATTTAGAAAGCAATCATCATTTTGAATATTAAAAATATAAAAATAGAATTTGTTGATGCATTGAACCATTTAGCAAATATCTTTACAAAACCTTTTATTGAGGATCATTTTAAATTAATTTATTAGGACATTTTAATGATTTATGCATATTTAATATATTTGTAAAGTTATTTATGAGTATGAATTTGTTGTCAAGGTTGGTGGTTGAGTTAACATTAAAAAAAGTGTAAAATGTTGGATAAATAGTGGACTATAGATGTTGGGCCCCGTTTCAGAAGTTCAACAATCGATTCGGAGTCGTAAAGCGTAAACATATCACCCTGTAGGGTTATTTCAATTAACCCTCATTAGCCATCATCAGTTCATCTTCATTCTCATAACATCCCCAAAATTTCCTCACAATTTGTTCAATGGCGTGCCCATACAAATCAATCACCATAATCAAACTCATTTCTCCTGATTCAGAATAGATTTTGGGAAACCTCAGACCTGAATTTCAATTTGACTTCTTCAAAGAAATTTTAGCTCTAAGCTTGTAGTTTGTTTTGAAGCAAGAACCATCTTAATCGGAGCTCTATAGATCAAGATATGCTTAAAAACCCAAAGTATATTCATAACCTAGTTTTACTCTTCCAACCGATCCCTCATTTTCTTTCCATCAATCATTTTTAATTTAACACCAAAAGCTATGAATTTTTGTGGAAAGGTAGAAAAATGTGTTAGAAATTCATTGCTTTAAGAATCACTTCATTTGGAGGTTGGATGATGAAGTTATGGCCAAAAGAATCCAACATCTTTATGTCCTTACTCATATTATACATGCCTTAGCACAATTGCCATAACTTTTGCTACCGAAGTCGTATTGATTTCATTTTTAGACGACTAGAAAGAACTTCGAGATCTAAAACTTTTATGAAGATCTCGAAGCGAGATTCTGCCTCTAAAAGGGTTAAAATTGCAATTTATTGTAGCTATCTTAGGAGCCATTTTCACCCGAGAAGGTCCGTTTAACGAACACTAATGTCCGTTTAAGGGGCATGCACTAGGCTAGGGGCTCTTTTTCACTCGAGAAGGTCTATTTAACAGACTTAAAGTCTGTATAACGGACATATGTCACCTAAAACTTTCTCCAAAGCCTATCCAATGATTCCTACATCCATTCGAACATCATATTCACTCATAATCTTTCCAAATTCACTTCTTCTAGTGTAATATCACTCCCTAAACATTCAATTACCAAAATTATTTCATAAATCTCCCAAAACTCAACTCAAATGATTCATCACATACAACAAATTCTCATCATTCTTCATAGCTGTCATGTTCATACCTCCTATGCAACATCATCACTTATAATGCTCATATCTCTCAACTCCGATACCTAAAATTTACATACTTTATAGCGTTGGAAAGATAAGAGGATAAACTACAACTTTTATAAAGATCACTTTGTCAAATTCAGCCTATATTAATCCATATTTTCCCTTGAATTTGGTAACACAATTTCTATACCTATAAAAGCTTGCAAAATGCAATATCTCCTCATATCAATTCAACTACTAAATAATTCTCATTGCACTCTTAAATCTCACTTCAAATGGTTCATCCCATATAACCTTTCCAATCTCTAACCTGCTATTCTAAAAACAAGCAACAATTTGTGATCTCACCAAGGAAGCATATGCATACATGCATTCCACTTCCAATACCATCATACTCAACTTATAAAATCACATAAATATACACAAAAAGAAAATCCTCAAATTCACATTCTCATTACTAAGTAAAGTAAATAATTGAACATACTTTGTTTACATATCAATTTACACATCAAAAACTTAAAACAAATACAAATGGATGCTCAATGTTTGGCATGCTTAATAAACTATACAGAAATGTTCGAACTAGCTTAGTGCAAAAGCTATCTATCTCGAAGTTTGTCCAATTGCCCTGCAAGGATCGCTAATTCTTCTCGATTTGCATCTGAGGAGGGAAAATGATGGATTGAGCTACACAGCTCAGTGGCTAATATATTTACAGCCATTGGTGATGAGCCACACAATCAAACATATATGCATTTATTCATATAAGGATATTCATCTTATCTCGATCCAATAAAGTAAGTTCAACATTCATATCTCATAATTCAATACATCATCACATAAAACATATTGGATGCAATTTAGCATCAAAGCATAATACTCAACTTCATCATAACTTAACACATCAAAATGCAAATGCACAATCAAATGGCTCAAGGGTTTCGTGGAACAAAATGGAGAAACCAAAGTTTTCGAATCTCATAGGCCACAAGAAGACAGCCGGGAGAAGGCTTTATGTCAATATGTACGTGACTACGAAATGGTTCCTCTCTCACCCAAACACAATCAAAACTCATGCTTTATTCAATCATTCACAATCTTATTTTTTCATACTTTTTCTTATACAAAATGCCATGACTCAATTCAATGGCATAATATGATCATACTCACAATTCAATCATATCAAAATGTCATACATATTTCAATGCATGACATAACATAAAACACATCATAATGCATTTTCGACATCATAGCAATTCATAGTTTGGAAATTCAAGCATACACACACACAAGGCATTTTGCCCATTGCACAGTAATTATAAATAAATTACCCACCTTATTTCGCTTGAAAATGTAAACTCAATTTGGCCCTTCCCTTTACTCTTGGGTGGGATTTTCTTGATTTCTTAAAACAAACCAATTTTCCATTCGATTCCAATTCAAAAAAATCCCTAAAACTTCAAAATCACAATAAATAAAATCAACACAAATCAAGCTCAAACCTAACTTACCCATAGCCCATCTAGGTTAGAAAACCCAAAACCTAGCTTAGAAACCCTAAAATTAAATGGGTTTCCCTTTAAACCATCTTCTTTCTCCATTGATTCCCAACACAAAAACCATTTTCTCTTTCTAACTCCTTCTCTAACAAAGCAAGAAGAGAAATAAAGCTTACCTTGAACAAATATTCTTCCTTCTTCTTCTTCTTTCTTTCTTCTTTTCTTCTCTTTACGACTCTCTCCTTTTCTCTTCTTCTATTTCATATTTTTTTGCTCTCTTTTCTAACTCCTAACGTTTTCCTCTTCTTCTTTTTAACAAGACCACATTTTGCTTGCTCTTACCATTTTACCCTTCATTTAATTAGTTCTCCTAATTTTCCCCTTTTTTTCCAATCAACGACTAACATCTTAACCCCTTATTCTGATTAGGTAAATGAAGAAATTTGATAGCATTTCCTTTTAGAAAAATGCTCCTCATTGTCTAAATTTTCTAATGGCACCAAAATCATTCAATTTGGTTCAGAAATCTAAAAGTTATATCCCAAATATTTCCGAACTATTCTTATACTAAAACAATATTATGTGCTCAACTTCCATCCAAAAATTGAAATTCTTAAAGGTTGAATTAGAACTCGATTTCATCAGATAATTTGTTGCCCTATTTCTCTAGTTTAATTCAAATCAAGAATCACCTCATTTGGATAACTAGGAAAAAATTTATGGCTAAAACACTCAAGCATACTCAGTGAACATGTTTCAACTACATTTTCAGCTTTTAACTTCCAACATTTCACATATAAGAGTTCTTAACTTCTAAGAAAAGTTTAAGGTTGAACATAATGTGTTTTGACTCCATTCATCAGTGTCTTTCAGGGGTCACTCATAGGGTGGTGAATGGGTATAGTTTGAGGTATTCGAAGGTAATTGAGTAGCCAATAAAGGATTCACCACTCCTGATAGAAAGAGATGATACCTAAGGTCTCTTTTTAAGGTCATTACTCGGGAGTCTCTGCCCAGAACATATATGTGTCATGAAGAGAGTCTTCAATAATACATAGAGTAATGAGATCCTCAGGACAATTCTAATAACAGTTGGACTAGATGTGACATAGTCAGTCTAATGGGAGTTGACACTTTGAACATACTCTGAAACAAGTGGGGTATTGATGGTGAAAGGACGAATTGTATGGCAACATTGCGTATGGAAGGGTTCCTAGCCAAACCACTAACTTCCCGGTTAATTGGGATTCATGACGGGTTGCTAGATGTCGCTCTTGACTTACTTGAATTAAGTGTTAATTCAAGTAGTCAACATAACCAAGAACTTAATGGGACACACAGATAGGAGATCCGAAGGATGAATAAAATAATCTTGAGTGGTGATTCAAGATATGAGAGAGTATTTTGGGATTGTATCCCGTTGTGATAGTGGTAGAAAATGTTGCATGGAATGAATTAGAAAGAAGTGTTGTTGGTATCCATTAATGCATGCTATTCATCGTCATTAAGTTCTCATAACTTCCATTAATACATGCTATTTATGGTCATTAACTTCCATAACTTCCATTAATGCGTGCTATTTATGACAATTAACTTCCCATTAATGATGAGAGTTATGGAAGGCCAAATGGTACAGAAAATTGAGATAATTTTTGTTCATCTTGTGTAAGACACAAGAAAAAGTAGCACAAGAAAAAGAAAAAGAAAGGTTTTTTTTTACACACACTTTTTCTATTTAACCCTCTCAAGAGTTCTTGCCTTTGCTAGCTCAAAGAAAGAATTCTAGTCATTTCCTAATGAGGTTTCATCCTTTTATCTTCGTGTAGACTTTCATTAGAGACGGTCGGCATTGATTATAGTGGTTTACGACAACCCAAAGCGGAGAAGATTAAAGAACGAAGAAGATCATTAGAAAGGTATGTAAACATCTTACGTTTCATGTTTTTGTTTTTCTATATCAATATGTATGAGTAGTGTTGGGAAATCGAGTTGAGATCTGATCCAGACCGGAACGGAATAATCACTAAAGTTTTCGTAACTTTTGATTTCTCGAAAATCAAGATACATTTAATTCTATAAAATGATTAACATAAATTATAATAAAGCGAAAACTTAATCCATACCTTGTTATAAAGCTTTATTTTTATCTTGTTGTATCCCTCGAACTGTTTCTAAAACTGATCTGTCTCAACAACCGTAGCAACATAAGTGTCCGACCTCTAATGGTATCTACAGAACTGGTTGAGAGAACTCTGTAACTCTAATAAAGAGGGTTAAGCAAGAAGTACTAGCTTCATAGAGCTTAAGCCTATTTATAATAAGCTTTGGACATTTTAGTAATTTAATTGAAATTTAATTCTAATTTCAATTAATTAAATATCAATTATGCGCATATAAGAGTCAATATCTGATATTAATCCTTATTTATTAAATATCTCATATTTAATCATAAAGTTTCTCAAACTTTACAATCAAGTCCAACTTGATTAAAATCAACTTTGCTCTCTCCAATTCATTCTATATGTGTGACCCATTAGGTTCCCAAATATGTTGGCAATGATTATAAATTATAATTCTAATTCATAATTAGAATTAGATAAATTAAAATTCCTTTTAATTTATCTTTAATTCTCTAATTAAACAATTTATAATCATAGATCAAGATTGGCGTATAGCAAAGCATCATGACCACCCATTGACAAACCTTTCTATGGATGATTTTTCTGTATAATTCAATCCTTTCATTATACAAAGATCCAATTAGACATACAATATGGAATTAATATCTACTCTATTTTGAGTCCAATCATATTAGCTCTTTACCATTAGCTATTGATTCAATTAATAATATTTATAAACTATTTACAAAACATCATTCTATTTTGGCCATAGATTTCCCAAATTAATATTAATCGAGAATAACAAAACATTCTCCCTAATTACTTTAGAGTGATGAATCCTATTTTGATCACACAATTACCTCTGTATAATTTATTTTATATCCAATGACTACTGATTGAACGACCCATGATTAAATAGGTCATAAGTAGTATTAGAATATAATAATCCCTATACAAGATAATTTTAGAGGCCTCAAGTTAAAGGATCACTTATACAATCATCACAATGAGGATTCCATATATATGCAAGTAATGTTTCAAATGAATTTCCCATATTGGATCTATTTAGTAAACTTATTTTTTAAGAAGCACCTATATGCTTGTTTAAGTATCTCCATACTTTAGTTTATGAGATTGACAACTTCCTTTATAAGGAAAAACATAATGTGTGCTGGTCTTGTTACATTTTACTAATGTTCAATCTTTATAGAGCAATGATTAGGAACCATTTAGGGATAATATATAAATGCAATATAAATCTTATAATTATAATCTCATTATAATTTTATTTGCATGTATAATTATCCTATGGACTTATCATATACATCTAAAAATGTACAAGATAAAGAATGTCTTTAAATAATTTGTCACTAACTACAACCAAACAATTGGTTGTAGGACATAAATTAACAATCTCCCAATTACACTAAGTCAATCGTTTAAATATCTCATACCATATCACCGTATGATGACCATACTACTACTGTGATAGTAATTTAATGAGAGAATTCTACAATATTCTTTATAGCGAGCACTTTCTTAAATCTTTCATCTTCCATTTTAATTATCATTATAATTAAGAAAATTTGCATAAATACATCCTTGGATCTTTGTAACATTTCATAAGATTAACGTAACTACGCATGATAGTTAATTACAAAGGCAAAATATAAGCTATAAAAAAAAGTTAAGAAATGGATAATATGGACCAGTATAAGCTATAAAAAAAAGTTAAGAAATGGATAAAATGGACCAGTGGAGCATTTACTGTCTCCAACATAATAATAAAAAAGTCGAAGACTAAGTTCCAAAATCATTGTCAAGAAGAAAAATACGCATAGCATACTTACATTCCATTAGCTCAGGAAGATTAAGGTCTTTTGTACCTTTTCTTGCCTTTTTTAATATTAAAGTACAAGTCCATCTCTTCATCTTTCTTATCTTATACTCTCGTACTATCAACTCTTACACTGCTTTAGTTAATAAGTAGGATATGTGTAAGGGATTATCTTTCCATTGACATACTTATCTCCTAAAACATATCCAAAAGTGAGGAAATGACACAATAGAGTGTATCTTTACAAAGATACGTAATTCCAAATGAACAAAGAATAGAAAGAAAAGAGCTCTCCTTCTTAAACCTTGCTCATAACATCTATATATGAGTTTGGCAAGACCTAAAGGACTTCAAGCAAAACTAAATAATTCAAGATAAATAGAAGGTAACAAAGCTTTTGAAATTTAGACAATAAGCCATATGCTTAAACATTGTAACTTATCCTTAAAATTTCTATAATATTGATGAAATCCAATGTACATGGTGGTATTAAATGCATATATATTATTTTTTGCTTCTTCCATGTTGATACAAAAGTAGTTAATGGAAAGTAAAACCCATAGCATATACAAGAAATCCATAAAAGAAATTTTATGAAACATAATCACCATCTCTTCAATACCCACATCAGTTGAGATTTAAAAGAGCCTCATCCAATCTAATATCATCTTAATTAAAAGGAAACTGGAAAAGAAATTATATATATATGCATTAAAAGCTCATTACTAAAAATGTAAGAAAAAAGTTACTTCTTCTTATACATCACAAACCTTCATTAAGCTCACTTTATTAACCACACTTTATTAGGAGAAAAGAAAACATGAAAAAGACCAAGATTTTCCCTTCATCTAACCACAACTACATAATACCCAAGTGAAAACTAATACCACTACAAGAAAATAACACAATTCGCGACGTTTTATTAATAAAACGTCGCGAATTGTGAAGACTTTTCGTGACGTTTAAAAAATGTCACCAAAAGTTTAAATTTTACGCGACATTTAAGTAAACGTCGTGAATTTGTTATATTTTTTACGATGTTTTATTAATAAGACATCGCTGTTGGCTAGACCCAAAATTATACCCGCATATAATAACCACATAGCTAATAACCCAACCCATCCTCTCCTAAACTACCTAGCCTTTTTCGTTTTTCCCCAATTCTTCTCTTCGTTTACGCAAAATCCCTAAAACCACGACTGGAGAAGGTGAAGCAGGCAACGACAGGCAGCCAAACGGAGGAGCAAGCGTGGGAAGTAAATAAGCTCTGTACTGAGATGTTGGCAACGCCTTAGTGGCCGGAGATCTGTCGGTGGCGAAGAATTGGTGGGTAATTTAGGAATATCATAGAGACAGACCCAGCGAGCGTAGACAACGAGAAGGAAGATGAGGAGAACAACAGCGATGGGGACGGCTAGGAAGAACAGAGAACGTCCTCTGGTTTCCACCCTTCTTCTACATTAAATCTGGGTATATAAATCTTTGTATCAAATTCCATGTGTAGGTGCTTATTTTTTTGCAGATTCATTTTTACCCATTGGAATAGTAATCTATAGATTGATGTTTAATGTAAGAA
>JANZLX010000009.1:7073222-7087924 GCA_025531955.1 Erythroxylum orinocense | reverse complement strand
CACAATATATTAATTATTATATAATTTTAAATCATATGAAACATAAATGAAAATATATCTAACCAAATCTTTTATATTGATTATAAAATAGGTAAACTTATATTAAAAATAAATATTAAAACATATAAAAAAATCAAATAATATTATATAAATCTTAAAATAAATATTCAAGTTGAATAAATAGTTAAATACATAATAAACGGGAAGATAAGTTTGTGATTATTGTGAAAATTATGTATAAAATATAAGGATAAAATGACCTATTTTTAATTGATATGAAAACCTACCTGAAAAAGTCATTTGAGAGGCTTTTTTTAAAAGTTTCAAATTTAAACTTTTTTAAAAATTATATTTTAGCTGTCAAAAAAATTATATCTATTAAAAACTATTTTTTTATTTTACAGGTAAACATAGTTTATCTCCTATACTTATTACCATTATTGTTATTTTTTAATAGATAAAATAAAAGTTTCGTGAGATCCAACTTTATCCAAAATTGGAAATTAATTTAAAAGATAAGCCAACACAAGAAAAGTCAAAGAGGCACAGGAGAAGTAAAGAGTCCCGAATGGTCGCTATAAACGAAAAATAAAAGGAGAAAAACGGAAAGAGAGAGAGGCTAACCCAAATTTAGTTTTTTCTCCTCTTCCCCAAACCCTAGTGGTAACCGTTTCCTTCTCGAACCTTCTTTTGATCCGCCCCCTCCCTATCTCCGATTCAGGACAACCATTTCGCTCTCTACGGGTTCCTTCTGCGATTCTGAGTGCTTACCCCGGCGGAAGATGCGTATCGGAGTTTCGTGCGTTATTTAAAATTGGCGTGTTGAGTCGTTGCTTCTCGATTGGTTTTTGTACAGTCGTGGACTTTTTCCTCTTGATCTTCAAGAGCAGTAGACTAAGTGGAAAACTCTCGAGGTTCCATGTTAGAGGTGTGGTTCTCATTTTCTTTACAGCTCTTTAAGTTGTAGTTTCACGACAATCTTCTATGTAGTACTACGCTTGGGGTCAACTTTGATTAGAAAGAAGAAACGGGGTTACTTTCTCTTGATTGATGTCCTGTTTTTTCTCTTGATTTGGGAACACTTGTAATTGGGTTTGTTCGGAAGAGGTTTATAACTTCTTACCTGAGAGCATATATTATCCTTTGTTGCTCATGGTTCGCTGATTGAATATGTTTGTTGCAAATTTGGGCATTAATTTTCGTTCTTCTAGGGCAATGCTTAGCTATAACAAAACCTTTCATTGAACTGCAACTCTTGGATACTTATGCTCATATTGAACGATTTTAGAGTGGTTGGGCGCCTGGAGATTTTATAATCAACTCATGAGTGAGATTAAAGTTTGGTCTGCTTGTTTGTACTATACTGAATACATGTTCAGTGAAGAACATGCCTATTCTCAGCTTAATTATAGTTGAAAGAGAACTTATCATTTTACCTTGTCTATACTACTGTTTATTATTTCAATACAAAGGCCGTATGGAATTCAAAGCATTGACTATGATTTTCCTTGGGTGTACAATCGATTAATTCCTATGTTCATTGCATCTCTACCAGGAAATCTACTATAGTATGTCATAAAGTTCATGTTAATATGGTCTTGTACTTCTGATGACTATACCTAATATAATAACCTTATGATTTAGTTTAGCCTGACGTCTATTTACTTTACAATTCTATTTTATCTAGATTATTTTCTTATGTTAGTAGATTAGTTCTAGTTAGGGTTTAATTTCAATTAGAAAATGGAGTTATAGTTAGATAGAATTATTCATCAATGTATATAAATAAACACACATATGATACATTAAATTTTTGGGTTTTTGATTGCTTTTAATGAAATTCTGAAATTCACATCTGAAAGTGTGAAGCTTTCTATTTCCTTAGAGTGATTCTTTGATACTTAGAATTGATTTCAATTCTCTAGAACCGATTCCTAGGAAATTACTGGTGTGATTCCATTAGTTTTGTTTGTTTTAAACCCTAGTGTGATTCTTGGTTCTTGATACAAACCTAGGAGTGATTCTTAGAACCCTACCCTTATATATATATATTTTTGGTAATTTCCTCCTTAAATTCGAAATCCCAACAGCCGCAATCTTCAATTTATACTTTCCTGCTACATCACCTTACACAAACGCATATGTACGTAAGCATGGGCATATGCACTTATATGTTCTCATAAATGCTTATGTGTACAAGGGTTAAGTCCTATATGGGGGAATATTTGACATTCTTTTCAACTGGAATCTTTTTATTTCTATTGAGCTTGATTTCTCTGTGTTACATGTTTGCATTCTTATAAATTTTGATGTCATTCCTCCTGTTGTGCTTATGGTAGCAGGAATCATGTGTTTTTTTTCCCTAATAGTGAGATATCTGTTTACTGCAAAATTCAGGATGAATATGAAGTAAATTATTGTGAACTAATACAAAATACATTTAAGTTTGTATATGAACAAGATAACTGGCTTATAGCTTTGAAGTTTAAAACATCATATTATCTCACACTTGGAGTTGGATAAGCTATGATTTATTTATTTTTAACTCTCTTTCCTGCAATGGTTCATATTTTCTTCCCATCATAAGCAGTAATAAATATATAATCAAAGTTAGGGTTTTGGATTTGAGTAGTCAATTTTTTGCTTATTGATGTGGAACTACAATTTTATGAATGTAAAGTGACAACTGGAATTCTGTAAATCTGTGAAAGCAACTTGGGTCAAACTCAAGGAATGAAAATGAGGATCTTAGTGAGCATCATTGGGGTTATTGTGTCTGTTTAATGTGTTGAGGGAACAATATAGCTTGGTAAGAAGCTAAATTCTCGTGTTATTTGTTGATTTACTTTTGAGCATGTTTTATGCTCATGATGCATACTTCTTCATCTTTTAATTTTATTGCAGTTGATGATTGAACATCTGATGAAAAATTGATCTATGGAACCTGAAATCAAGAAGTTTGGAGTTGGTAAGAAATTGTTATTTGATACTTAAGTTTTATGGATTCTTTCCATCTATTTCATGTTGCTGATAAATGATAGATCTCCCAGTCAGAGTATTATCATTGATAGCATCATAATATGGAGGGCATGCTTAGTTTGTACAGTCTTACAGGACATTCCCCTCCCCCTAAAGTGGTTAATTATTTTTCCGTAGCTTGCATCTCCAAGTTATAATCATAAGGAATCGGTGCAAATATTAGGTTTTTGGTACCTGGGCCAATTTCTTGTCTCCCTATTGTATTACTAGTGGGATATATAACCAGTATTGGCTGGACAAAGTCTTTATTCTAAGAGTACTGAGGATTCCCGAGTGGTTTCACCAAGCACAATAGCTTGGTCTGCACCCTCAAGTCACAGTTTAGAAACTTAGGCTTTAGAAGTGAACTTTGATAACAGAGTTTGAAGGAACATGTCTCTTGCGGGATCTAGGATTTCTGATTATAACTATGCATTTTTTGAACTGCATATTTCAAGTGAATATGCCGATTTTTTGCTGTTTTCACGGACTAGTTGCTGTGCTTTAAACTTAGGACCAAGAGAGCTAACTGGTGCTATTGATCTGATAAGTCACTTCAAATTGTTGCCTCACCATGAGTTCTTCTGCAAGCGCTCACTTCCTGTATCAATTTCGGACACACATTATTTTCACAATGTGGTGGGAGACACTGAAATCAGAAAAGGAGAAGGAATGCAATTGGCTCAACTTATTCAGAGCACCTCTCGAGATAGTAGCACAAGAATACGTCCATTTGATCTGGATGAACTTAGAGAGGCCTTTCAGCTGAAGGATACAACTCCTATAGATTTGCCACTTGTGAGATATTTATTGCTATGAATTTGTTTCTGATGTTGTTGTCTGCCTTAGTCTTTTACCTTGATTTTAAATTATCATTTCTTAGTTATTCCCTTTAGTTGGATATATATATCCTACCATCTTTGATCTCTGTTTTTTGTAGACAGAGAAGGGGACACCCACAATTGCAGGGAAATCAAAAAGTGAATCCAAAGACAAGGAGAGAAAGCATAAAAAACACAAGGATAGAGATAAGGAGAAGGACAAAGAACATAAGAAGCACAAACATCGTCATAAAGACAAGGATCGAAGTAAAGACAAAGACAAAGATAAGAAGAAAGATAGAAGTGTACACCATGATTCGGGTGGGGATCACTCAAAAAAACACCATGAAAAGGTTGAAAATCATTAATGTTGTGGAGCCATTGTTTGTGATAAGCAAAAAATAGTGAAATTTCTGCACTATTGTATCTATTACAGGGTGTTTGATTAAGATATCTCCTAGAAAAATTGAACATACATTCCTACTGTCTTTAGAACTTGGAAGACACTTGAATTTTTTGAGTAAAATTACTGGAACCTCGGAGTGTAACTAATCTTTGGGATAGTGCTGCCTTTGTCTCTCGTATTATCTGTTTTATTAGATTTTATTGAATTATCAATGCATTGCTAATGTTTAATTTGTTGTATTTCCAGAAGAGGAAGCATGACGGAGATGAAGATCTAAACGACATTCAGAGGCACAAAAAAAGTAAGGTAATAGAGAGCATGATCAGAACTTGGGGGGCTTGTTTTATGTTTGTTACTTTGATTTCTTATGGTGGGTTAATTTTGCCTTTTTCTATTGTCTCAACGGTTTTTTGGTTTGTATATTATCTCTGTTTTTTTACTTTTGCAGCATAAGAGATCAAAAATTGATGAAATTGGTGCCATAAAGGTAGCAGGCTAACATGTGTGGCATACTATTTCGACTGAAATGGTTGTTAAGAGTTTGGAGAGAGTTTTTGCTTGTAGTTAACTAGGAAGATGGAGGTAAATCCCATTTCTTTTAGTTTGCCTTAATGTTTTTGAAGTCATGATATGTGATCTCTTGGATGACAAAGTGGTAATTAAATATACTTAAGAATAATAGGGCAAGTAGGCTTCTGGATGACAAAGTGCTAATTAAATATACTTAAGAATAGGGCAAGTAGGCTTCATATTTCAAGTGATTTTGCTTTAGGTTTGTAACGATTCTGTTGTGTTGCACTGCCTTCTGATCCCTGTCAGCTAAGTTGATTGGTTGTCTTCATTGTCCAAATGCCACTGACTGTTTGGTTAATGTCTGTGTTTGTGTTTGTGTCTCCATGCCATTCTCTATCTTAATGTCTTTTTGGAAGTGGATGTTCGTTGAGATTTTTCACCTGTCTATTGGTTCTTGTTCTGCTTAATGAAACTGTATTTCATTTCCATTGAAGTCATTTAGTGGTACTGCAGGTTTTGTGATCTCATGGAAATGGCAGAACCGTACTGTATCGCTATGATTTCGTAGCAATTTTTTGTTATCATTCTAAAACTATCATATTTCTCAGCGTTTTTCTCTGTTTTTGATCATTTTCAGTAATGCTCTGACGCTTTCTCCTGTTTGTACGCAGAGTAGGTTGTGAACTGACTAAAAAATGTGAAGAAGGTGAATTCACCTAACAAAATGATGGGGAGGGTAAGAATTGCTAGAGATGAACTTTGTATCATAAAGATGACCTGATATAACTGCTGGTAATAGGGAAAACTTTGATACTTTCTTCTCGTCCTCAATATTTTGGCGCGTTGGATATTTCAGCATATACGCATTATTGTAATCATTTGCGTCTTTTTAGAGTAGTTTAGTACCAACCATAAATCAGTTTCAATCGGAATTTGCGGCTTTGAGTGGTAGGAAGAAGGGTGGGTTTCAGAAGATAGCATTGTATTATAAGTATTTTCCTCTTCTCTATGCTTAATAACCGAAAGCAATTTTAGTTCCCCAATGGGATTGTAAGAAGTTTTGTTTTCAGTTGAAGAACGCTTTACTTGTCAAGTGACGATGGATATTCTTTTGTAATAGCAACCGAGGAGGCAATCTTCAAATCTCTACGAGACTCGGTACGAATAAATGAAAAAAACATGATACATATTTCCAAATTTCTCATCATGGAGATGGAGCTCCTTTATTTTCATGCGGAAATCAACAACCAACACAATTAGGTTCCTGGCTAGAGAGACGGAGCTTCTTTATTTTCATGTGGAAAGCAACAGCCAACACAATTAGGTTCCTGGGGTCACTATTTGGTCCTTTTCCTCTCTTCACTAAAAGTTGATAAAGAATTGAGTTGAATCGGGTTGGGTTGCAATCAAATGAGATCATGGAGTGCCGATTTAGAGCAAATGAAATCCCCTGATGTTCTGTCTCTGTCCACAATATGTGTGGATGAGATGAATTAGAATATAAATGGACTGGAAGAGTTAGAACAGCACAAGTGTGTGAATTAGATAGACTAAAACAGAGTTGGAACAGTACAAATGTGTAAATTATATGAGCTAGAACAGAGTTGAAATATAAGTAAAGTGTGTTAATAAGATAAGACTAGATCAGAGATGGATGAGCATAAGTAGCAAAGTTGATTACATCCCGATTTTGAGGGCAGGCTGATTACTTGTTATTGAGTTCTTTAGTCTTTAAAAAAAAACTTATTTATTAATTAATATTTTATTATTTTATTAAAACAAATAATTAAAAATTTTATTTGTAGATTACTACTTATTTATTTATACATTAAAATTAGCTTTATTATATTCCAAAATTTTTGTATTATAAGATTTTTAAAAATTTTATAACTTATGTACGTACGTACTGTTAAGATATTCTATATTTAAATTATGTTTATTAAATACTTATCAAATAAAAAATATTTTAAGATTTAAAAATGAATTATTTAATAATAAAATGAGATTATGAATCAGAAGTTAGAAAAATAAAAGTAATTTTATAATTTTCACAAATTACAAAAGGAAACCATAATTAAAAGTTAAACTATGTATTTTTTAAAAGCAATGTTTTTTAAATAAATAAAAGCTTGTTTCAACTAAATTTAAAATAAAATTAAAAATCAAAAATAGAAGTGAAACTCCATCTTTTGTGTGTGTGTGTATCGATATGTGTCTCATATCTATAGTCCTTGTATTAACAAATTTGGGCCTCCTTGGTTTTCTTCTTTACCTGATTTTTGGGGCGTCATCTTAAGATTATCATAATAAAAGGGTCCATAAATTAAACTAGGTTGAGACCAAAGCAACATTTATCCATAACGAATTCACCTGTACCAAAAATTGTTGCGCTTCTTTAGTTGCACGCCATGTTATCTCCGGTCTGATCGGTGACAAATAAGTCGGTTATCCAGTCCGGTTAACTCTAAAAAATCGGTCTTAAATTGGACCAGTTCGAACCGGTAAAAACCGGTCAATTGATTGGTTGAACCGGTCCGGATCGACAATTTTTTTATTTATTTTATCTTTTTGGTATTTTTTAATATTATATATAATTATATATAATTAAATATAATTATTGCATAATTATGACGTTACACCGGTTCGGGTCAAACCAGTGACCAATAAAACCTCCAATTTGATAATCTGTCCGAGTTTCAGAATACTGGTTGCACGTGAATTCGTCCCAACTCATCCTGCCTAAGACTCCGAGGTTTCAAATTTGCTTGGATTGAAAGTTTGAAATGGCAGTCAGCTAAACGCTATTGTGGGCGTGAAATTGAGTTATTCCAAGACTGTCACCACTACAGTAGTATTGCAAACTGGTGTGCGTATTAATTGCATTAAATGTTGTTATTGTAATGGTCAGCAATTGCTTTACATCTTCCTAAACAAAACGAACAACTACTCCTAGGTTTTGCTCAAATCATTATGTATACTTCTTTCTATCCCATACCAAAACACGTCTGGAATGAGTTAGAAAGTTCTCAAAAGAGAGAAGAAAATTATATCCAAATGAACTCTCCCAAGTCCCAGCCCCAGGTGTGTCCTTGAGACTTGTCTGTTCGTCTGACGTTGGATGGAAAAGCAACCCCACGTAGCCATGTCTTAATTGATTGACGTGCATGTGCATGTGCCTCACACTCTGAGACCGCAAAACCACACCATCTATCCAATCTATGTACGTATTAAGTTTTGTACTAATTGCTATTATTGTCATACAAAAGGGTTGTAGTTCTAGGCCATGTGAAGAGTGGGCACCACCTTGTTTTATTTATTCCGGTTTGTTGTTATTGATCCAAAGATCCCATGCAATAATTTCTTTTCTCGATCATTTTCGGACTGGATCTTTTACGTCCAATTATAGTTTAGATGACCTTATAAAGCACTGATGATGGCCGCTCATCATTCCTGCCTGCCACATTGCAGCTGCCTTCTCTTTCTGGTTCCTCTCCTGTAACATCAGTCACTATTTTTTTTCATCTGCCATAACGTAAGTATAAGCTAACCTGATTGAGATCCTTTGGTTTTACTGCTTTAGTCATGGTACAATCACTTCAAAAGTTTCGAGTAGTGTACAGTCGAAGTTGAAATAATGACAGCAGGAACGGATACTAGTCATTTGTGGTCACTGGCAATAATTAAATCATCAAATCACATACGAATATTCAACTTTGCTTTTCCTTTCTTTTTATCGTCTTTCACGGGTATCCTATAAAGATAGTATTTGCTAAAAAGCAAGAGCAACAGCGGCAGAACAGCCAATGATAGATTCCTTGGCAAAAAACCAACTTTGAAGTCACTATTAGACATTACTACAATCTTTATTGATGAGAAAAAGGTTATGCCATTGCAATTTTGGGACTTTTTGCTGGGATTGTTTAGTATCATTTGGTTCGTATTCCATCTGTATGAACTTTAAGCCGCTAGGAGCATCCCAAATCTAGTTTTACTTTTGGAATGGTGGAAATCCCACTTTCGCATGTGTTCTTTTTGGTGTTCCGCGTGATTTGAAAAGTCTAAAAGAATGAGCAGAAAGTCATGCAGTTTGAATGCATCAGTACATCACATTTAATCAAAGACCAACTCCCACATTAAGTCCCAAAAAAAAATTAGATCCTATGTATTTTCTTGTCTTCTTGTACTCTAATCTTTCTCATTCTTGCTTCATGAAGACAAATGATTGTAAATCTCCGAAAAACGACTCAAATATAATTTTTTTTGACTCACTTTAACTCTTTTACTTCTGAACTATACCTAAAATTAAATATGAATTAAAGTGAGTATAGACTAAATGTATCAATAATTAAGCACATGTCACTCACCATTCTAACAACATAACATATATTTGATCTTGTACACATCATTGTACATTTGAGACTTCTAATTGTAATGGAATAGGAAACTTTCTTCATTTTTTCACTTCCTTGCAGTGTTGGAAATCCCATATATATAATGATGTACAAGATCAGATATTTGTTGTGTTGTTAGAAGGGTGAGTAGATATTAGTCTTCCTTTTTATGAGATGTTGCTGAAAAAAATTTCGTAGTGAGACCTTTGCCTTTAGAAATATGATTATCAATTATTTTACATTCTTTCATTCATAAGCGTTTAAGGATTCTTTAAATATATGTCACTTGTGAAAGTGATAATAATTTCTTTAAGCGATATGTTAAAATCTTAACTCCAAGAATGTATATAGCTTCACCTATATCTTTCATCTCAAATTCATATGATAACCAGTCATTGGTTTGCTTACTGAACCCATAATCATTACTAGCAATCAAAATATCATCCACATATAAAGATAAAATTGCAACTTTATCTTCATATCTCTTAATATATACATAGTGATCTTCATCAATCATATGAAAATTATATTAAAGAATTACGTTATGAAAACATATACACCACTTTCTTGAGGACAAATTTAGGCCATAAAATTTTAATAATCGACGCACTTTATGTTGTTGCCCTGTCTCAATTAAACCTACAAGTTATTTTATATAGATTTCTTCTTTTAGTTCTCTATTTAAAAAAGTCATCTTTACATCCATTTGTCGCAATTCAAGATCTTACTAACTACTATGGCTAGAATAAAATAGATTGAAACAAACCTTATAATAGGTGAAATTTTTTCCTTATAATCAATTCCGTCTTATTGTGTATATCCCTTAGTAATAAGGTGTGCCTTGGATCTTTCAATACTACCATCAACCTTTAATTTTATTTTGAGAATCCACTTGTTCCTAATAGCTTTTTTCCCTTTAGGAAGGTTAACCAAGTCCTCTACTTAATTGGAGTTTAAAGAATTCATTTCTTCTTTTATTGCTTTCATGCATTCTTTTTCAGTAGGACCAATAAGAGCGTCAATTTCGTTCCTTGTCTTATCCTCCTCTTGTGGGATAATCTTATGAATTTCTTCTTTAATCTCATAACAACATTGAGGAATAATTCCTTGATTATTGCATCACAAAAAAAGTTCATCTTAAATAGATTTATTAATTTTTCAATTACTCCCACTAAGGTTTGACATCATAAGTAAACTTCAATGGGTTGCAATGTGACTTGATTTTGAGTTAATACTTCCGTATCCAAAATTGCTCCTATTGGGTTGAAGCTCCCCATCTTGATTCCTCATAACAAAATTATGTTGATTAAGAATCTCATATAGAAATAGGTCTTTTCTTATTCCACCTTGCTTCGAAAAATCATTCTCTAAAAATGATACACCTCTTTATTCAAATTCAATTACACCTTCACTACCTTGTTCACATATGAATACATACCTTTTTGAGTGTTATGAGTATCTAATAAAGATAATTTTCTTCCCTCTTTGGCCTAGTTTCTCATATTTATGAGAGAGATAATGAACATAGGTAGCACATCCCCAAGATTTAAGATTTGTCATATCAGGCTTTCTACTTGTCTATAACTCATATAGAGTGCTTGTAACTAATTTTGTAAGTCCTCGATTGATTGTTAGCAATGTATCACCCCAATAGGGTAAAAGACATTAATTTCTCTTGTGATTTCATGAATTCCACTGAAACTACTTACGCTTTAGAAATCTTGTAAGAAACATATGTGTTTTGTAAAAAGTCCATAATAAATTCTTTTATTAATTTTTCTGTTGAATCTTATTATTTGTCGAGACACATGGCACTACACGTAGACAACCACATGGGATTAGAAAATCATATAAGAATATTTGTTAAATAGATTGATTACAATATTTACATACCATTATTTATATTAAAATATAATAATATAATATTACTTTAATATGATATAGAAAACAAAGTATTTCATTAAATTTTTATTTATTATGTAATGATACTAATAAATAAAGTGACTAATCTCTTATTTTTATTTATAATCCATATTTTATAAATAATTAATGATTAACTTAAGTGGTTTTTATTGTTGAGATTGTGCATATTTTTGTTATATTTTGATTTGTTATTTTCTAAAAGAAATTGGAATTGAATTAAGTATTGAAGGCAAAACTATGAAAAGTATAAGATGTTTACAATGAGATAACACTATAAGGTCACGTAGTAAGACTTTACCGATCACTCATACTCTTAAGTTCTTTACAAATGGAGAATTCTAATCTATTACATGACAAAATAATTTGTTGTTGATTTATACATTCCACCCGCTTTTAATATGAGACGTGTTTTAGAACTTGTCTTTGAACAAATTGAAATGGAATCTGATCCTATTGAGTAGTTACTTGTTAAAATGCTCTTTGCTTTGGCTTGTGCTAAGGAATATGCACTTGTTTCTTTCATCCCAAATTAAGGTGACTAAGTAAGATAGTGATAAGAAATAACACCATCTACTTGCCTCATTGCTATGTTCATCAATAAACACCATTGCACTATCTGTTGGTGAATCATTTAAGTTGCATCTATTAAGGATCAATTTCCACGATTTATTGGTTAAATCACATTGGAAAAACAAATGAGGTTCATTTTCTTTTGCATTCTTATATAGTAGACACCAATTTGGAATTGCCATGTATTTGTTCAACCTATCAATGAAGTGAAGCTTACCTTTAATTGCTATTCTAAAATAGTAGAGGTACAAAGGAGCAGGTGTTTGCATTATGCAATCTGAGCTTGGTGAACTTTTACTATAGTAACTCGAAATATTTATCTGGATGACATATTTATAAACCCATCAGAGCTTAAATGTTTCCATATTATCATGTCTTCTTTATTAAAATTTAAAGTTAAGCTGTTTATTAATATGCAAGTGCTAGAACATGGTAATGCATTATGGATTACTTCCTTTTGCTCCATGGTCATCGCTACTATTGCATCATTCTTATCACATATTTTACTGGAGTAAGTGATTTATGCTTTCAAGTAGATCGGTTAATGCCAATTGTCAGTCTAGAACATTGTTTTTTTTTCATTTCATATTAGATTTTAAATCTCTAGCCTTACCTTATCTCTAATTTTACTAATGAATCTCATTTTTATAGAGGGAAAGTTTTTGAGTTTGAAGTGACAGAAATTATTTCCTTTTATGTAGTACTCATATATCCATTTTGTTCATATATATTGCTCATCACTTAGCAATCTCCATATCCTTTTAATGAGGCATTACCGTGTTCAAGATTTTGAGGGGAATCACATTTAGCCCTCCTTTATCCTTAGATAAGCACACTTCTATCTATTTAATTTCTTCTTCTTTGCATTCGAGCCATAAAAATTTCCTAAGAGATTTGTTAATTGCTTTAATGACTTCTCAGGGAAATGCCATATGAGCTACCCATTAAACATTAATAGAATTAAGCACAATTAAGATGAGTTGGACTCTACCACTGAGTGACAGTGTTTTTATGCTCCAACTTACTATCTTGGCATATATTTTGTTAATTAGTAGTTTAAAGTCACCATAGGAAGCTCTTAAGGATGAAATTGGAATACCAAGGTGTGTGATTGGAAGGTGGTTGATAGATGCATAATTGATCATATTTTTACCCCATATTTGATGTATTTTTGCTTAATATTTTATATTTCGATTGTATATTTGGTACTTAATTCGCTTCATGTGTATATATAAAGTATAATTGCCTTTACGGACTTAAAAGAGAAGGATTTGGATGAAAACATAGCAAAAAATAAAGATTCAATGCATAAAAGGGATGCGCGCATATCCCAAGTTGTGCAAATTTGTGATTTCTAGAGAATTTGGTTATGCATAGTTTAATGGACGGGCATACATCAGATTATGCATCGGGAAAAAACTTAGAATTCAATATAAAATACGTCTTTCAGAGGAAAACGAAAGGAGGAGACTTCAGGTGGCAAATCCAGATGTGGAGATCATTCTCAAGGGGAAATTTTGATCCATATAAGTCGAAAACACGAGGAATTCATCGAAAGATTCATTGGAATATAGGATCAAACCTCTATATAGCAAGAATATTCAATAAAAGACAATCAAGGAGATTTAGAATTATAAACCCATTGTTTTCATTTTGTTTTTCTTTCAGTGTATGTTTTATTTTGTGTTCGATAATGTGCACCTAAACATGTTGTTAGTATTTAGGTTAAATGAACCCTATGTTAATACTTTGATTTGATTTGATTCTTTTATTAATGCAATTGATTTGATCGTTATATTATGCTCTCATTACATGTTTTATTATGCTTTAATAGACCCGAGAATATTAAATCATAATTTGATTTCATGCATAGAGATTGGGAAATCCTATTGATGAATATATCTACCGTAATTGGAAGGAGTTGATTGCAACCCTAATGATAGGATGACATAAATATTCTAAATTAGGGTCAAACCTAATAAAGGGATTTACAAATCAATAAAGCAATCCTATAAAATTTAACATGAGTAATTTGGTTGAAAACCTTTGGATTAGTTATTAGTAGACTCAAGGTCAACTATTAGCATACCATTGAATCTCTACAGTCTAATAAATCAATAAAACAATTTAGTAATAAAAGATAAATCTATTAAAGGTTTAGGGGGATTCGAAACCTAGATACTAATTATTAATATCTATAATTTTCTAAGTGAAAATTTAATTCTCCATTTAATATTGTTTCCTATTTTAGTTTACTTGTTTTAGTGTTATTTTCTTTCATTAAAATCCAAAATGGATAGGCTAAATAATAGGGAAAAGGTAATTACTAATAATCACTGTCTTCATGGGATCGATTCATACTTGCCAGTACTAGCTACAGCTATATCTTGCACTTGCAGTTATTATAATATTGACTAACTTAGAAAAAGTCAATCAACATTGTATATTAAAACCAATGAGGGAACCACTGCTACTAATCCACTACACTAGTGTATGTATATATGCCACTCTTTATATAGTTTGCTTCAAGGTCAGACAACTTGCTAAACATTTTTAATGTAGTTATGAGTGTTGCTACATAATTGTTGTTAGCTTTAGATATAATTATTAATATATGTAATTTTCTAAGTGAATTTTTAATTCTCCGTTCAATGTCGTTGCCTATTTTATTTTACTTATTTTAGTTTTATTTTCTTTTACTAAAATCCAAAATTGATAGGATAGATAATAGGAAAAAGGTAATTACTATTAATCACTGTCTTCGTGGGATCAACTCATATTTGCCGGTACTAGCTACAACTATGTCTTGCACTTACGATTATTACAATATTGACTAACTTAGAAAAAGTCAATCAATGGTGTATATTAAAACCAACATGTGACCATTTCTACTAATCCATTACACTAGTGTATATATATATGCCACTCTTTATATAGTTTGCTTCAAGGTCAGACTGTAACATCCCATTACTTATGGAAAGGTTAGAATGGTAAATGTGAGTGATTAATGAGAGTTAGAGATGCACTTCCATGTTCATGCATAATATACCATACACTTAT
>JANZLX010000009.1:6958385-6969205 GCA_025531955.1 Erythroxylum orinocense | reverse complement strand
AATTAATTAATTAATTACAATATAATTAATTAAAATTAATTAAAATATTTTAATTAATCAATATATTGTAATTGTTATAATATAAGTAATTAAAATATAGTTAATTAATCAATTAAAATATAATACATTTTTATTTCTTAATATTTTTTACAAATCAACTACTGTTGATGATAATATTAATCAATCATTCCTTTTAACCAATCATTATAATTATAATTATAATATTCATTCTCATTCTTTACTATATACATTCTCATTCCAATCAGTGTAATTGAATTTATTTCTAATAATATTAAATTTGTTCAAAACAGTATAAATTGAATTCAATTCAATCTCGTTAATGTAATTTAATGAATTCAATTCATAAGTTTCCAAACGGCCAGTAAATGATGTAACATAAAACGTGTTGTATATGCTTATTACCAAGACTGTAGAGAATCTCAGCCTCTGGGGATTACAGTAAATAAGAAGGAAAAATGGTAGAGCTTGGAATACCTTTGAAACTTTATTTACAAAAGTGAAAGGTAATGTTGTAGTTTTCATTGCTTAAACAGTGTGCATTGTTTTGCCATGTGTTAAATTGATATGCTGTTAGGGATCCCCTTTCCCGTAATACCCTCTTTAGATTCAACATTATCTGTATTTGGACAGAGCAGGTTGTATGAGATCTTGGCAGGACCCTGTCTGTTCCTAAACTTCGTATTTGAGTTCCTCTCAAGGATTTTCCTCTCTATGTCTCGAAGTTCTTTATTGAAGTTCTCGAATATTTTCTGAATTTCTTTGTTGCTGATCCACTCTGATGGCCTCTGACCCAAGTACTGCTCATCAGATGAGAATTGCGAGAGGACCTCTACCAATGCCATACTGAGAGTCATTTCGAATCTGTCAGGCAGCATATTAAGGTAGTATGCATCAGGATCACTAAGGAACTCAGCAAACTCCAGCGTTCCTTCCTCTGGAATGAATTTTCGACATCTCATAGGACGGTTTGGAGGGTAGCCAGCATATGCATATTGTCCATAGTTCACAGAAGCATGAGAAGCAGATGAAATCCATATGAGAGTTGTTAGAGCCTCTATCAGGTCAGAAAGTCTCGTCATCTTATACCACCATGTCTCATTGCGCTTATCACCATGGCCGACATTTTGGATTTCTGACCACCATGCTTGAATTTCTATATCGTTCTTGACACAATCATCATCCTTGTAGAAAATGGAGCAAAAGTCTCTGACCCATTTCTTGATTGCACTCCAGATGTCAAGTCCATCTACACCATATGGATAATCCTGGAAGAGGAGCTGTACCCCAGTTAGGCTGTCTTGATCAGGGTCTTTCACAGCCATTCCTCTGCAAAATAGTTTGTTAAAAGTTGTGTAAGCTTCTTAAAGCTGATTTATTTACCCTATGTATGCCAGTATACTAGTTTGGAAGAAGTCTTCACTTGACCAAAATTAATAGCTAGATTTCAGGAAAACAACAAGAGTAATTCATCGATCCTTCCTACACTGATAATGCAAGGAAATGTAGTGGATCCTTCTTTGAAAACCAATGGTATGCATTACCTCTTGAGAAGATCGGCAGGGAGAGCTTGATCATCGAATCTCCACTCTTTATAGAGTTCAGAAGACAGCTCCATAGATACTTCGCCAGTAAACAGGGTCTGTTCAAGAATGCCCTTGGCGTTTATTAGGATGGTCCGAGACAATGCATTGATATGTATGGTGTCTTTGAAATGAGGATCTAATAGGCGATGAATTGGATGCATTACACTCAGCTGCCTTCTTGTTGCAATTATGAATGGCTCAACCACTGCATGTGTGTGCAGCCTAAAAAGTCCCACTTATTATGATAAGAATAGCATGATATACAAGATATGAGGCAGGATTTACAAATTGTGTAGAAATAGAAGTTTTAGACGGTATTTCAACTTACCAATGGCTGACTAAGTGATGGTAAGCTGAGTCATTGGCTACAACATGAGATTTAGCAAGCTGCCACAGTGCTGCTTCAGTACCATTACTTGCTGGTAGGACCACCCAATTCATTTCGCTGCACCTGGAGGAACCAGGCAAGCTCAGTTCTACTGCAATCGGCTTTAGTGTGGTATCCTTTCTTAGAAATAACAGTGTTCTTGATGCGTAAGCACAAACATCTTTTTTGTTTATTCTGCTCAAAAAGGGCATGAGGTAGTCGTGATGATCCAAGATGAATATCCTCCTTCGGATCATTGCCTGGTGCGTTAAGGAGAAAAAAAAGTATATTTAGTTAAAAAGTTGTGTTCTTTTGAAGTCCATAATAAATTACACAATAAAAAGATCCATTTACTTCTGCTCTATATGAAATTGCATATGCGAGGCTGTAAGATATGGCTAGACATAATGTCTTGCTTACTTAAAGACAAGTGACCTGTTCCTCTGTGATTTTAATGGAACACTGTTGTGATGGTAATGTTGGGTTTGGTGGACTAATTGGGTGCCAGGGTCAGTTGCAGTACCTGGTTAACAGTCAGTCCGTCAAGGTTGTGCAGTATGTGTGATCCCCTGATACTGCTCACACCTGTTTTTCCTTCTGGGGGAAATTTCTGTCAAAAAATTACTTTTAAAAGAGAATATTTGAAGCAGATACGTAGCTTGTTCATCATGATGTGAGCATGCAACAAAATCAATTTAGAAATTGAACCGTCGCACGCATATCGCAGCATGATCTTGGTTAGTTATATAAATATATTTGTATAGGTCACAGTTAACACAAGCAAAAAAGAGTTAACAATAGCAGCAGATGCATCTGAAAGTTTAATGGAACAGTGGTACAAATGTTGGTTTTCAGGACTTGGATAGTAAAGTTAACCTGCAAACATTGAATTCGAGTTGGATTAGTTCCTGCAAGCATTTGGCGAGCAAACTCCTCATCGTCCATCCAGGCAAATTCGTTCTCTGGAATATGATCAAGAAGTCAACCCAACTGCTCAAACAAACAAATGAAGCATCGGCTATCTATCTTATCAAGCCAGATATCAAGCTCCATCACCTGCAACAATTTGTGGTAATGGGAATTTCGAGTGCTGTTCTTGGCTTGCATGTGTGATCTCCTGGTAAAGGTTATCTGGTAATAGTTTCTTCATTTTCTCTGTCGTCTTTCCTTCTGCTACTTGATTTCTTTTCCTACTAAACATATCAAGTATTTCTTCAAATGACTCGAAGCTATTTGAATCATTTCTGAAAACGGATTTGACCTCGGGTATCAGAAAATGTACAGCAGCTAGGATTGAACGCGATACGACCTCTGCTAGCTTCTTAGGGCTAAATCTCTCATCTGGCGGAACGTATATATCCAAGTTGATCATTTCTGGTCGGCTTTCGGCTGAAGGTTATATGTTCAAGCTATCAATTAGTAAAAAATGGCTTGTTGAATTTTTGATGCAAGTGAATGGAAAAAATTGAGTGCCAAAGATGTTAAAATGCCAAAGTCTGGACACCTGTATTGGTTGAAGGAAGACCTGTTCTTCCCCGACGAGGATATGGACGAAATCTGGAACCTCCGAGGACTGGTCTAATGTAGTCTCGACCTTTGTCAGGAGAACCAAGATCGTCATAGCAATCATAATCATAAATTCTGTCCCATTCTTTCCTCTCCCTGGTTCCATCTCCCCTCAAGTTTACAAGTTCCGACCTTCTCAGCTCCAACAAACCACCTGGTGTTTGGTTTGGGAGATAACACTGCGAAATCACATTATTTATTCTACTTGATCGAATTAATTGGACACAGGAATCAACATAACTTGGCTATGTCAAGCTTACAGTGTTCGAGAAGAAAATTCGTGATGATTTTGTCTTCTTGATCGGATAAATCCAAGACCTGCAGTCAAAGTGGATGATCTGATTGTCTGGAGCTGCAAGAACTGCTGATTGCAGGAAGAATTCGTGCTTATGTTCGTTTGTTATAAGAATTGCCCCTGGAATTTCAAACTCTGCATCCACGGACAGTTTCACCTTGTACGTCGTTGTTTTAATTCCATCATGTTTAACGCTCTTTCCGCCCTTGAAGTATGCTTTGCCACTAAGCTTCCCTTTTCCTGTATCTATGGAAGCAAGCAGCAAGCTAAAAGATCAGTAGGACTGTAGGAGATTGATGTTCTTTGAATTGAAATCGTGATGGCTTATTCTTAAATTTCAGATAAGGACTAATCATTTTACAGACTCAAAATTTCTGGGTAAACTATTAAACTTTGCAAGAGATAGACTGACTTGGTTCAACTACCGTGGCACTATGGACCTGCAAATATGCTGATTTCCCCGGACCCGACCGGTCATCACTGTTAACGACAATGATTTTCCCTCTGATGACACGTTTGGTAGATTTTTCAGTAGTCAGAGCTGGGAGATCTGTATGCCTCATGGTCTGAGCCGCATTGATACAAGCTTGCAGTTTGAAGCATGGTCGATGGTGCTCCATATGTTTATTTGTGTTGGCTCTGATGAATCTGTAGACTATATTCCAAGAGACGTTTTAATAATGTGCTCCCTGGGAAGCTCAATTCAGGTATAGGTTTAGAGATACTTGTCTTAAGTTTTTAGCAATGCTGAGCTGTGGTGTGTACTTGTCAGACAAGGAGTAGGGGCATCATACTTCAGTATGTCAAGGGGAGTAATAATGTTCCTAACTTTGCTTATTGCCTATGTATTTCCGATTCGTTGCTTGCTTGTACGTTTAACTTCTTAAGACTTCCCTTTTCAATTCTCAACTTATTCGTCACACTCCCTTGCTACAAGCTTTCGTGATTTAAAAACTTAAGAAAAATTCTCTAATTTTTAAACATCTCGATAATAAATTTACAAGGCAAAAATGCCTACATAACAGCATGTGACGAAGTTGACTACTTGTGAGATGGAGCCCTGCTACTGAAGCCCCTAAGTGTGCACTTGAGAGGTTTTATTTTAAAAACAGAAAGTATAATGTGAGCTAAATGAGCTCAGTGAGTGTTAATATTTCTATATACAAATCATATTTAATAATTTAAACCTCCATAAAACAATTTTTTATTTCTTATGATACAATATCAATATAAAACGTATATGATTTTAAAAAATCAAAATTTCAAGTTACTAATAAAGTAAACTGTGGCGGCATTATTCTTTTCATGAACTTTCTTACATGAAATAGCTCACCGTTAACTTCTTTGTCATATGGTACCCTTAGGCATAAAGTTATGAAGCTAATTCTGCATCGCCTACTTATGACTAGTTAACCACTAGTTATAGAGTTGTTTCTACATCGCTTACCCGCACTAGGTTAATCGCTGTACATCGGTGGTTATGAAACTGATTCTGCATCGCTTACCCACAACTGGTCTTACCCACAATTGTTTAACCACTAGTTTTTGTACTAGGTTAATTGCTATACACCGATAATTAAGGAGTTGGTTCTAGATCGCTTACTTGTACTAGGTTAACCATTATACAACTGTATAATAATATGTATAAAACCTAATGGGGTACCATAAGCTTAAAAAAAATCTTTCCTCTTTATTAACCAATAACATAATTTTAATGTAACTTCGAATCGTATGAATTCAACTTTCAACTTCAATTCATATATTGCTAAAACATAAGCTTATACTAGCAATACTCACTCGTAATGTATTATTCACATAAAACTCATAATCATACAATTTAAAATCACATGTCATCAATTCTTTTGCAAAGAATTTATTCATATAAAACAATTAAAATACATTCATTGTTTTGCGAACTTATCACTAAGCACACTCATACGTTCGGTGCCTCTCTTTTACCTACACAAACAACATTTTGCTTAGGCATTTATTTCCAAATTAGGAAGTAAGGCATTAAAACTATATATTTGGTTTAACCGAATTTGAGATTCGTATACAATCGCACAATATGTATGCTAATTATATTTCTGCTTTAACTTTGGTAAGCTAATATGTTGTTCTTCGTTTCAAAATCTAACATCGAAAATTACTTCAATATCATCTTTTCCCCATTCCAACTTATCAATTTCTTAAAAAAAACTACCTCACCTAATTCATATATGGTAAGTCATATTTTATTTATGTCTAGGTGTTTGTAAAGTTTCATAAACATCCAAAATAGTATATGATTTGGTAAGAATCAGAAATGAAAACAAACTTAAAATAGTGCAATTTCTTGCCAGTCGTGTTCCCTGCCCAAAGTTAATACCTCTGCTTGTTCCATAATTTTCATATAGTAAACGTTCAAATTAGGTTTTGAGGTCTTCTAAACATTTGTTCCCCTATGTCTCTAGTTTTTGTATTATTAAAATTATGACCATTTGGACTTCTAAATTATGAAATATGCACCAAAAATCAGAAATTGACTCAATACAGGGGCAACATCAGGTCACCATTTTCAATCTCAATTTTCAATGTCATTAAGCCAAAATTAGGTTTGGTTTTCTTTTAGAAATTTTAATTTTTATGTCTTAAGTTTCATCTCCAATTGGAATTAAACAAGTTGTATGTTTGTAGGTCGTGTTATGGCCAAAACAATGAGACTAGTTCAAATAAAACTAAGATAGAATTCCACTACACATTCCTCTCTTATCATATTCAACTTCCATGCAAAGAAACATCAAAGTAACACCACCATTGATCTTAAATACATCCATCCCACTCAAAAAGCTCATAAAAATTAGAATTTTAAGTTAGGAAAACTTACCATTTTTTCCTCAATCTTTTAGATGTTTGATGAATACTTCAAGATTCCTCCAAATCACCATCAAATTTCATAAAAAGCGACCACACTCTTCTTCCTCTCTCCTTGGCCGATCATCCTTGGCTTCTCATCTTTTCCCTTTCTTTTTTGGTCTCTCATGTTACTCTCTCATCACTCTCACAATTAGCACTTGAAAATGAAGCAACATGTCTTATTTTTTACTTTTTATCTCATTTAATGGATTCCACATGTTACCTTCCTATTGGTTCTCTTCTAATGACTCATCAATCCACTAACTTCATGTAAAAAAGACCAAATTGCCCTTTAATGCATTTAATGCACCAACTAACCGAATTAAATCCTGCAAAATTCCATAACCATATTATCATCAAATTGACCGTGAAATACTCTATTTGGGGTCAATACTTATTGACTAGAGGCTTTAAAAATTTTCGAATGGGTTTAAAATCAATAATGCCCATTATTTTCCAAAAAGGGCATTTTAGTCCTACACTTTTGAAATTCCCAAAATTCATCCGATCAGACTTATTTTCGTTCCGTTTCAGTATTATTGGACTTTAATTCTTATTCTAGATAATTTTCAATATTTTAGGGTTGAGTCCCCTAAAAATCATTATTCATTTGAAAATACTATTCACCGAACATAAAAATTTATATTCAATAAATGGAAAGGTTCGATGTTTTACAATCATCTCTCCTAATACAAATTTCGTGCCCAAATTTTAACTAAACATACATGTTTAAAATAGGTGGGGATATCGTGTACACATTTGCGGCTTATGCTCCCATGTAGCTTCATTTATCGCATGATTCCTCCACAGTTCCTTAACCGAAGGAATGATCTTATTATGCAGAACTTGTTCTCTACGATTAAGGATCCATATTGGTTCCTCCTCGAAAATCAAATATTCCTTAAGGTTCACTGGTTATGCTGTGATTACATGGAAGTATCCAGTAGGTATTTGCGAAGCATAGATACATGGAAGACGTGAATCCTTATGAGCTCATTCGGTAGCTTCAAGATCCTTGCAGCGATTATCTGCATAGTTTTTCTGCCTATTCTGGGCTATTTTAAATTTTTCCTGAATAACTTAAATTTTATTTTTTGTCATTTGTACAAGCTCAGGACCTATCAGTTTCCTTTCACCTACCTCATTCCAGCATACTGATGTTTTGCATTTTCTTCCATAAAGTGCCTCATAAGGAGTTATATCAATATTGACCTAATAATTGTTATTGTACACAAACTCTATTAGTGGTAGGTGCGTATTCCAACTCCCCTTGGACTATATGACACAAGACCAAAGTACATCCTCAAGTGGTTGGATAGTCCTTTTTGACTATCCATCCGTCTGTGGGTGAAAGGAAGTGCTAAACTTCAAGTACCTAAGGCTTTCTATAAGTTAGGCCAAAATCTTAATGTAAATCTAGGGTCACAGTTTGAGACAATAGAAATCGATGTACCATGGAGTCTCACTATCTCATCCACATAAATTTGGGCTAACCTATTTAAGAGATAATCATTCCTGATTGGAAGAAAATGTGCAGACTTTCTTAACTTGTACATTATCACCCTTTTAGCATCGTGCCCCCTCTGAAGTCCTACTACAAAGTCTATAGTAATCTTCTCCCACTTTCATTATGGGATAAAGAGGGGCTACATTAACTTGCAATCTTTTGATGTTCTGCTTTTACCTATTGATAGGTTAGACCCTTATAAATAAATTATGCTATTTCCTTCTTCATCTCTCTTCACCAATAGTCTTCTTTGATAGTGTGATACATTTTCATGCTACCCGGATGCATAGCATAAACTGAGGAGTGAGCTTCCTCTAAGATCTCTTTCTTTAATTCTTCTATATCCGGTACACATAATCATTGCCCCCTCATCACTGTACCATCTTTCTTGACTGTAAGATTTATTCTCTACCCAGTCTCAACTTTGGTCTTCAACTTCATCAGTTGTAAATCTTGTTTCTATCCCTCTCTAATGTGATCCACCAAAATGGGAAAAACATAAAAGGTAACAATTATTGCCCTGAGTCTGCCATATCTAATCTCACTCCTAGAAACCTCATTTCCACTAGAAGTGGAAGATATATTGACTTCAGTTGTGCTACCGGTAGGTCTCCTAATTAAAGCATCAACCACTATATTGGCTTTTTCAGGGTGGTACTCTATTACACAATCATAATCTTTTATTAACTGCAACCACCTACTCTGCCTCATGTTTAGTTCCTTCTGAGTGAATAAATATTTTAGACTTTTGTGATATGTGAAAATCCTGTAGGGAATGTCATACAAGTAATGTCTCCAAATTTTCAATGCAAAAATCATTACTAGTAACTCTAGATTATGGGTGGGGTAGTTCTGCTTGCGTTTTCAATTGCCTAAAAGTATAGGCTACAATCTTATCATTCTGTATGAGTACACACCCTAATCCATGTATCGAGGCATCACTATACACTACAAATCCATCAGTCCTGTTGGCAACATGAGTACGAGAGTTGTCGTCAGCCTTTCTTGCAATTCATCAAAACTTTATTGACAAGCATTTGACCACTCAAACTTCTCCTCTTTTCACGTCAACTTGGTTAATGGGGTTGCTATTATGGAAAATCCTTCAACGAATTCCCTATAATAGCCTGCTAATCCAAGGAAACTCATGACTTTTGTCACAGTTGTGGGAGGTCTCCAATTAGTAACAACTTCAATCTTTTGGGGATCCACACTAAGTCCCTTAACTGAGATGACATAACTTAAAAAAATTCTTGTTTAGCCAAAACTAGCACTTACTAAACTTAACGTATAGTTGGTGCTCTCGTAAGGCTTGAAATACTATCCGAAGGAGTTTTATATGCCCCTCATAACTGTCTGAGTACATTAATATGTCATAAATAAAAACGATCACAAACTTATCTAGGTACTCTCAAAACACCCTATAAAATCTATAAAAGCAGCTGGAGCATTCGTTAATCCAAAGGGCATAACTAATAAGTCATAATGCCTATACCTAATCCTAGAGGTAATTTTCAAAATATCTTCACTGCGGACTTTCAACTGATAATAACTTGATTTTAGATCAATCCTTGAATACACCTTGAATCTTTGTAATTGATCAAATAAATCATCAATCTTTAGGAGCAAATATTGGTTGCGAACTGTCACTCTGTTCAATTACCTACAATCGATACACAACCTTAAACTCCCATCCTTCTTTTTAACAAATAGGACTAGAGCCCCTTATAGAGAAGTGCTAGGTCTCACGAAACCCTTATCTAACAACTCCTTTATTTGTACTTTCAACTCCGTTAACTCCACTGGAGCCATTATGTATTGAGTAATTGAAATCAATTGGGTTTCTGGAGGTAAATCTATCCCAAACTCTATTACCTATCCAGGCATAATCTTGGAAGATCCTCCAAACACACATCAGGGAACTCACTAACCACCGAAATATCTCCTAATTGAACCTCATCATTACTCAATTCAATCATGTAAGCTAGGTATCTTTGGCATCCTTTACGGAGCGTTTTACTAGCTACCATAGTGGTCACTATAGTAGTGGGAAAAACTTTTTGTATCCTACAAAATATCACCTTTGGTTTCCCTAATAGACTCAACATAACCTCCTTTTTAAAACAATCCACCACCGCTCAATGTGTGGATAACCAATCCATTCTGATAATGACGTCAAAATCTCGAATATCCAATATGAACAGGCTTGCCAAATACTCCTTACCCTCAACTAGTATTCTACTATCTACAAACATTCTTTCAGCAAAGAGTGAGTTTCTAGTTGGGAGGAAACTATGATCTTAATGTCTAACAACTAAGACTTAACACTCAATTTTGAAGTAAATCATGTGTTAGTATAGACTTTACATTTAATATACAAAATTCACAAGAAGGGGGATTGAATTGTGTATTCTTTTTCGTGAATGCAATCCCTTTTTTATATTTCTTTGAAAACTTGCTTTTTCAAAGTTTATCAAGTAAAAATCACAATGTATTGCAATTAACTTCTATATACTTGTATAAAACAATAGAAATTAAAAGTTGAGAGTTAGAGAGTAGACACAACAATTTTATCCTGGTTCACCC
>JANZLX010000009.1:6894040-6915831 GCA_025531955.1 Erythroxylum orinocense | reverse complement strand
ATAATAATAATAATAATAATAATAATAATAATAATAATAATAATAATAAGGACATTTTGGTCTTTTTGTTACTTATTCTTTTCTTATTCCAAGTTTATATTTTCAAGAATAGAAATATTTTATCTATTCCATTATTTAAATCAAACAAAGCAATACTCATTCTATTCTATTCCTAAGAATAACTATTATATTCTTTTTCTATTCCATTCCTTGAACCAAACAGGTTGTAAAAGTAATGATTTTCTTGAGTTAACTGATTATAATCTCAAAAGTATCGTAATATAATAAAGGTCGTAAAAGTAATGATTTTCTTAAGTTAACTGATTATAATCTCAAAAGTATCGTAATATAATAAAGCCTATCGTAATATAATAAAGCCTGCGTCGTTGCTGTTTTGAATGATGAGGTAGGACCTGCCTTCTGATTCAATCACTGTAATTATTAAAATCTATCACAGCTCGTCTCCCAAGTTTAACGGTAGTTAAGTCTTCAATGAAGAATTTAATAGTCTTAATTTTGGCTCTAAAAGTTTCATGTATGTCGCCCCAGTTTATTCCCATTATCAAACAACCCTAATTTATTTTGTGGAGCCATGAAACTTTCGAAGGTTCGACCTTAAACATATTCACAAAGCCCTTTCGTTCTCTCCTTAGTGACAGTTTCTGCTCTCTTCTTTCTGAGGATTTGAGCGATACTGGATGAGTTAGAGATTTGTTCAATTTATTACATAACTAACTCTACGCTCAAGTTTGGTTTTGTCTCTTTGTAATTTCTAATATTCTTGTTTTTCTTTTCCTTGTTACGATGCAAGTGTCAACGATTTACTAGATGACAAGCTTTGTGTTAGAAGAGCTCGCTACCATTCGATTGTTTCAGGAGAACACTCCCTCCATTGTTTATATCACTAATCTCGTTGTTAGGTTTGTGTTTGAAGTTTCTATAGTTGCAAGTTCGAGATTTTGATTTGTTTCTTTTAAGCTGACATGCTCGTTTTCTGTTATAGACAAGATGATTTTACTTTAGACATCTTGGAGGTCCTGCAGGGATCTGAATCGAGTTTCGTGTAGGATAAAGCTGGCCACATTGTCACCAATTATCATGTGATCCACAACGCTTCTGATATGAACTTAGTTTCTCCTTGAGTTTATACATTATTGTTGCTCAGTTATGCTTAATTATTAATAGCTCATTTTATGTAAAAGGTGTTATACATTAGTGTTGCTCAGTTACGCTTGATTATTATTAGCTCATTTTTGTGTAAAAGGTGTTTATAACTAATTGCTCAGTTACACTTGATTATTAATAGCTCATTCTATGTAAAAGATGCTTATATATTAGTGTTGCTCAGTTACGCATGATTATTAATAGCTCATTTTTGTGTAAAATGTCAGTCAGATACTAATACGAGCACATGTTGCTGCTTCATGTTTATAAAGACAAGCATGTTTTGTTAGAATGAAACAAAAAGGAATCATTGTTCCTATGAATTAGAATCTTTTGTGTGCTTTTTATGGTTGTGAGTAGTTGTCTGAACACAACCTCCTAAAATCCATCTCATCAATTTTAAGCCTCCGACGAACTATACCATGATACAATTCTTTTTTTTGTACCTAAAAGTTATGTTTTTTTTTATACAAAGGTATTATTTTGTATTGAATTGTATCATAGCAATCCTATAACATTATAATAAGGTGAATTACACCCTTTAAATGCATATTTACAATAGTGATTCCATAAGAAAAATAAGTAACGTCAGATTTGACGTATTGGTTATAAGTATTAAACAATACTTCTAAGGTTGAATTCTCTATGTTATATTATCTGCATTCGGAAACAATCAATAAATTGGTTATTTTCTAAGTATTGTTAAAATTGTACAAATTATGAAAGTTATTTTATAAAATTAATTTAATTTTGTGCAAGCAAAAATTAGTATATATTTTAAATAGTAATGTAAAAATTGTTAATATATTAAAATTAGTAATATGCTAAATTAATCAAAACCTTTAAAATTAATACTTTATTTTAGTTTCATTTTATGATCTAAATAATAATAATGATAAAAATAAAAATAAAATAAAATAATTTAATTTAATTTAATTTATTTCAATAGATTATAGAATTCTAATTTTACAATATATGAGAGAATACTTTCCTCTACAGTTAACCTCTCAAGCTAAATGGTGTCTACAAATCGTAGACATTATAGTAAGGTGAATTAGTAGACATGCATATATACAATAGTAATTCCATGAGAAAAATAATTAACTATTCATATTTGAAATTTATAAAGGTTGGATTCTTCTTGAATAATTCTCACGATTACACCCTTTTGTTTTTGCACTCTGATGTTTCATAATTTTCCTATATTCATCTTCTTACAAGTATAAATTTACGTAAGATGAATTGTAGTTATTGAAATCATTAAAAAGAAATTAATATCCCAACAAATAATTTATATCATATCAATCTTAAATGCTGATTTGAACAGAAAATCTTTCTAATATATTTTACGGTCGATTTAACAGATACACTGATTATACTGCCGCAATTTAGCAATACGCTAATTCTACTACCGCAATTTAATAGATATGCTGATTCTACCGCAGATTTAAGAGATATGTTCATTTAAAATTTCGATAAATTTTATTCGGTTGTTAGTAATAAAATTTAAGAAATATTTAATACTCGTCGTTTCAATTTTCTTTCTCATTCATCAGCCATATTTATTTTCTTTGTTTCCCTTCATATTGTCTTTGCTTCCTTTCTATTGCTTAACTTGATCATATTTTCTTTGTTTACTTCCTATCGCTTAACTTGATCAAAATGAAGAACAAAGTAATCAATTAATTAAAAAATATTGTAAACACGTTTACACCATTAATGATAATAATTGGTTAATTAAAAAAGATTGTCAAAACATTTATAATGGTTAATTATTTAATTAATTTCTTAATTAAATAATATATTTTTATTGTCATTTTAATTAAGTATAATTAAATTTTAATCAATTAAAAATAATTTATACATAATTAATTGGTTAATTTAAATATAATTAATATATTTGCCAACTATAATATGATTAATTGACTTATTAATTAAAATAAAATAAAATGTTATTATTCATTATTAGTTACTATTAAGTTAATTAATTGTAGGAGTTACATGGTGACTTAAGTGTCAGCCTGTGAAAAAGTTATTTTTATACTCAACATTCACTTAAATACTCCATGCATGGATTTTAATTTTCATTTTTGACTCAACATTTACTTAACTACTCCATGCATCCATGCATGCTAATAATTAATTGATTAATTAAAAAATATTGTAAACACATTTACACCATTATTAATAAATTGTCAACACATCTATAATAGTTAATTAATGAATTAATTTCTTAATTAAATAATATACAAAAACATATTTTTATTTTCATTTTTAATTAAATATAATTAAATTGTAATTAATTAGAAATAATTTATATATAATTAATTGGTTAATTTAAATATAATTAATAGGTTGATTAATTGTAATATAATTAATTGACTGATCAATTAAAATAAAATTAAATGTTATTATTCATTATTAGTTACTATTAAGTTAATTAATTGTAGGAGTCATGCCTGTGACAAAGTATATTATTTTATTTCTTAATTAAATATACTAAAAATATTTTTGTTGTCATTTTAATTAAATATAATTAAATAATATTTATTTAGAATAATAATAATTAGTATTTAATATTTAATAAAATTTTATATATGTGCTAATTATATTAAAATTAATTAATCAATCAATTAATTATATTTTTAAAGTATATTAAGTATATAATAGTAAGTACTGACGGCATGGACGAAGACGAATATTAAATAATTAATTAACTAAGTCTTGATTTATTAAAATATATTTAATTTATTCATTCTTTAATTAAATAGAATTAGTGCTTATATTTTCATTTTTATTAAATAATATATCTATATATATATATAATTCATTGATTGTAATATATTATTGATTAATGACAAAATAATTGATTGATTATTTAATTAAAAGAAAATAAAAATTTATTATTATAGGAGTCAAGTGTGACTTGATTGTCATGCCCGTGAAAAGATCTTTTTTAAATTCCTTAATTAAATAAAAGTAATTAATATATAATTCATAATAATCAATATATAATTAAATAAATAACTTTTTTGAAATATAATTAATTAATTAATTAATTATTAGCACGAAATTATCACTAAAATTATATACTAAAACACAACTCTTTTTTATACTTTTTAATCATATATTATAATATATTAATTTCTTTAAATTTTAGGGTTCTGAAATTGTTTTAAAATTTAAAACGTTTAACTTAAATATTATAATTTTTTTCTTATCTACATCACACCATAAATTTATAATTTTTTTTAATTTTTACTAACTAATTTTATTAGTTCATTTCAAATATTCAAAGTTAAAAATATTTATTTATACATATTTAGCCAATCATAAAATAAAATATTAAGCCTTATGTTCGTATATATTTTTTAAAATTATAACTTTATTTTTAAATTATTTACTAAAATATTATAACCCCTATGACTAATATACATTTACAAATTTTATTTTATTAATTCATTTCAAATATTCTGATTTTTGCTTATTTTCTCCAAAACAATTTATCTATATTAACAAATTTTAATTTTTTTCACAAATTTTAAAATTATCAATATTTATTTATATATATTTAGCCAATCATAAAATACCATATTATTCGTATACATTTTTTCAAATTATAACTTTATTATTAAATTATGTACTAAAATATTATAACATTTTCATTTAGAACTTTTCCTATAAACTTTACTGAACTATTTTATCTTTTCTACTATATAAATTTCACAATATTCACTCACATATTTCATCCATTTATCTTTTTAATTCATTCATCCATTTATTTTTTATTCATTCTTTACTATAGGTTTCAAGGATTTTAAAATTTTACAATTTTTTAATTTAAACTTAGTTATTTTATTAATTCATCCAAATAATTCAACTTGTATATTTTTCTTCTTTTTCTTTTGACAAAATTTTAACTTCAATCCCACAATTCTATTTTCCCCCTTAGATTTTAATATATTCATTTATAGAATGCTCTTTATTTTTAAATTAACTAAGCACTACGACTACTAGTGACGAAGCTAGGAATTTAAGATAGGAGGGCCCAGATAGAATATAAATTTTACAAAAATTTTCATATCAAAACTAAATAAAAAATAAAGTTTTATTAACATTCAGATTCAAATCAGACGATGATAACTGAACAGTCGGTCTTAATTTTTAAAGTATTTTTCCATAACTGCAAAATAAAAAAATTAGTTTGAACCAATATTTACTAATTCCATAAAAGGGGTAGCAGCTGTCAAATAATAACAAAAAATGATTGGATCTCCTTTTCTTTATATATATATATATATATATATATATATATATATTCTCTATTGTTCATAAGTCTCAAAAACTCATTCCCTACCACAACAACTTAGTTAAATTATTGATCAACTGATCATATATACAGTCGCGGAAACATCCCTAAATCCTGTCGTGGAATAAAAAATAAAACTTTTTGATATATATATATATATATATATATTAAAAATAAAAATATTTAATTTTTTTAAAATCTTGAAGGGCCCAGTGGTGCCCAAATAACTCTGTCTATAACAACTACAATGCATTTGTGCAGTCTATTTCTGCTAGTTTTATAAATAAGGAGGCTGTACATCATGGCCCTCTTTAGATTTTAACAAAGTGAGGAGTATATTGATGACTTTTAGAAAGAGGGCCAAAAACTTAGGTTGTGGATTCTTTAATTTAATATAATTATGTCAAAGTTTTAAAATTTTGATTATTTAATTTATAAAATTATGAAGTTGAAAGTACTTAATCCTTCAGGGATTAAATTCCAAGCTCAAGCAAGTGGTTTGCAAGAAGCAAAGCTACGGTAAACTTCATAAGGAGTCAAGTAAATATCATCTTAAGCATGCCTTTATGGTGAGGAAAAATGTAATGATAATTCATGAATTTTTATCACAAGCATGTGAGTAGTGTTCAAGTTTTGGAATGTACAATGTATAAGTCTATTAGACAGGGCAACTTCTATTTTCAGTAATGAAACGTCAACTACAACTGGAATAATGGGATTTGATACACGTTACGTCCTGCTACCCGAAAGGACAGAGATCTATGAATTACACGGGGTCCGTCCAATCATAATAATGAGGCAGTAAGAAGCTAGCATACTGGGGATGGACTTCCAACAGATGGTTCAATTAAGAACAAATTAGCACATATATTTCGGCATCAAACAGATAACGATCTACCAATATGGAGAGAGGTATTTGGAAACATCTTGGAAACTGGAAAGCAAAGGTAAAGCTACAGCAGTGGACTGTAGTGTATAATAGGTTAGTTAAGTGGTAGTTGGTGGCAATTTCAAAGTGCTCTAGCTGTGGCAGCACGAGGAAGAAAAACCTTAATTCAAATATTCTTTAATTGGTCTGTAGATAACATGGAATTATTTTTCGAAAGCTCCTTAGAATATATTTGGTTGAAGGGAATAACAATTCTATTATATTCCTTTGCTATTTCTAGGTTATTATTAAACCTATGTGTTCGTTAGAAACCAAACAAATAAGTAATTTTCAAGAGTACCTACTCTTTAATTTTGAAGAATAGATAAAACTTCTCCCAAGCTATCTTTATCTGTTCGACGACTAGCTATTCTTTTTGAGACAACATTATCCTTCTCACATTAAGCCTTTCCAAACTTCTCCTTTTTCGACGTTTGATGAGCCTCCCTTTTAAAACTGACTGGGCTCTTCTTCAAGCTTGTGATTCTCTTCTCCAGTTCGTGATTTTTGTCTTCTGTAAATAGCTATTTTCTTAAAAAGAAAGGGTTAATTGAAGAAACAGACGTCATATGATTCACAAAATTAGTGAAAGTTTGTTTCTTTCCCGCTCTATCTTAGAGTGGATAGGGTGGAAGTAAAGAATCTTGCTTTTACAATAAGACCCCAATTTTATTCATTAATATTCTTCCCATACCTATAAGTGCCATGCTTTAATCTAGGTTTAACATAATTTTTAAATTTCATGTGTAAAGTAAGGATTATGTACTTGTTCTGATTCTCTTATTGTGTGTGTAAGTGTGTGTGTGTGTGTCTATTCTTGTATACATATAATGTACCCTTTATTTCTCCTTGCTTCCAGCATCGATTCTTTGATGTTTCGTGTATGTTTGTCTGCGAGAAACTATTGGAGTTTAGTACATCTGCGATGGTTGATTCATGTGTTAAATTTTGAGATATTTTTTAACATCTACGCTAACTTGACTACTCTGAAGAAGAAATGCTTTCCTTTATAATTAATTAGTTGTCTTCTCATCCTTTTATCGATCTCCCAATGCTGTTGGGGAAGAAACCAGATGGGAGTTTCCCAGTACACCATACTTGTATTTTGTTAGGATCTTTTCATTGCTTAGAAGGTTCACAAGTGGTGAGGAGCCTTACACACCATACATTAGTGAAAGTAGTTTAGTTAGTAGACTGATGGCCAATAACTACTAAATAAAGTGTTGGTTTATGGCTTACATTTATTTATTCAATTAGTCGTAGTTTAGTAACATAATTATTTACAGATATTCTTTATCTTATATATATATTTAGATACATATGATAAAGTCCATATGATAAATACACATTACAAATGAAATTATGATGAGATCATAATTATCATATTTATATTACATTTATGTATTATTTATAAATTATTCATAATTTTTATTCAATTGAAATCATACACTAATAAAGCACAAAAGATTAACACACATTTTATTTCCTTCTTATGGAAGAAGCTGTCGATCTTATAGACTAAAACATAGAAATACTTAAATAAACGTATGAGTGTTTGTTAGATAACAAGTTTGTTGAACTGATCCTATATGATAATTCTATTCGGAATATTACTTGTATGTTTATAGAAATTCTTATTGTGATTATTATATAAGTAATCCTTTAGTTTGAGATACCCAAAGTATCTTATATAAGGATTGTTATGATTTAATATTACTTATGACCTATTCTAGTCAACAGTAGCTCAGTCGGTAGTCATTTAATATAACATGAACTATATAGCAATAGATGAGTGATCAATATATGATTCATCACTCTAAAGATATTAGAAAAAATTCTCCATGGTTCTTGATTATTATTAATTTAATAAATTCTTGATCAAGGTGAAATAACACTTCAAAATAGTTCTTAAATGTCATTAATTAAATTAATTACTAATGGTAGAAAACTAACATGATTAGACTCAAATATAGTTGACATCAATTATATGCTTCGTGTATAATCAGAAAACTGTTGATGAAAAAATTGAATTATACAAAAAAAAATGCATATAAAAGTTAGTCAAAATTACTTTGACATTTTTAAATATTTGGATAGTCATAAAGTATTGTTAGACGCCAATCTTGATATATGGATATCAATTATTTAATTAGATAGTTAAAATAAATCAAAGGAGTTTAATTTATCTGATCTTAAATATAATTTAGGATTATAATTTATATCTATTGTCAACATATTTTAGAATCCTATGCGTCATAGATAAAGAATGAGTTGAAGAGAGAATAATTGTCTTTCATTAAGTTGAATCTGATTGTAATATTTAAGAAACTTTATAATTAAATATGTGATAGATAATAAATAAAGATCAATAAGATATTAGATCTTTTTTGAACATAATTGATATTTAATTAGAATTAGAATTAATTGTAATTATGATTAAATTTTAAATGAAATTAGAATTAATTTTAAGGGTTAATTACTAAAAAAAGCCTAAAATTTCATCAAATTTTCAATTATAACCTAAATTTTAAAAAGTAACACTAAAATGCCCAAACTTTCAATTTTTTCAATTCTAGCTCGAACTTCAAAAAGTAGCAATAAAACGTTCAAACTTTCAATTTTTTTTAATTATAGCCAGACGTTATCTGTTGTTCTCTCAATGCCCTCAGCCTTTATTTTCTGTTTGTTTTTTTGACGCCCCAAACTACTATCGCATTATAACGTAATGCAACAGCAAGTTTTTCGTTTTTAGTTTGTTGTTCTGATGCTCTTTGTGTGAGGACGTCGGGGTTGTGTAATCTAAAAATTGAATGGTAAGAGTGTCGAGAGAACAATAGATACTGTTAGGCTTAAATTTCAATATCTAAATAATGATATTAGAGCCAAATTTAATTAAAGTTGCTTGATTATTATTGATTTAAAAAATTAAGAAAATTAAGGCTTAAAATTTGTTATCGTAAAAGTTGCATAAAATTGAAATTGATTCGCATGCCTTGTTTTAATGATTTGTATAATTAATTAAGTTTTTATTTAAATTTTTTAAGACATAAAAATAAAATTAAAAATATTCATGTTCCTAATGCTGATTAGGATATTGTCAATTAATATTTGATTTTGTTTAATTGAAACAAAATTATAAAACAACCATTTTAGTTTAAGTTTTCTGGAAGTTCAACATGCACGCTGACACAAAGGTCACCTTAAAGACTCGAACTTTCACCCGAAATTTCTCGCTCACACCCTTTGCATGACAATCTCACTTAGATCCGTTAAAGTAAGATTCAGCCTTTCCCAACCCTTGAAGTGTTTACTTCGCACACACTCGAAGAAACAATGCGGAAGCAACAAAAATATAGGCAACAAGGAAAACACAAAGATACGGTCAAAAGACCAACTTTATATACTTTCCCTCAAAAGAATACAAAGAATGCTCTCTCTGAAAACTCACTCCCTCTAAATGAATAAGAAGAGTAAAGCTCGAATGAGCCATATATAGGCATCATAACTTAAAGTCACAGATTCCCACTAGATCTGAACTACCTAAGATCACGTCTATCCCTATCAGTTAAGATCTCATGAACTAATTGGATGATACCCCCATCCAAATAGGACTCTAACTGATAAGATAGAATTTAACAAGATAACATAAAGATAGAGTTTACATTTATCTAGAACACTAACATCCTTATCCGCGAAGATCTCCAGTATCTTCAGATGTTGAGTTTTACTGTAACTCTAACTCCTAGTCATCGCTACGTCATCCAAGATCTTCTCGTGATCTCTATCCGTTGATGATGCAGTGTGATCTCGTTGAAGCCTACTAGCACACTGGCCTGATCCAATGTTTCCCACAACAAGTTCGTTAGTTATGGTCCATCCATCCGAGCGTGGCTAAGTCCTTTGTCCGTCAAGTCCTAGCTTAGGTCGAGTCAATCTCCACAAGGTCTAAGACTCTACCAAAATTCGCACCAAGTCTGATCCCACTCGCCTATTTTTGCCTTAGTGTTTTCACCACACCTATTGCACATAGGTCCATCAATGCACGTCTATGGATAAATCCATCTTCCATGATCTAGCTCACTCGTGGTTCAGTCTCGTCGCTCCATGACTAAGTACAAGTCACAAGCTGAGTTAGCATAAAATCTCACACCGTTCATATACCTTCGACCTGCCTCGTCGAAGTCAAGTGCTTAAGCACCTCGTCGTGCTCGTATGCCTTCGTGCATCCATACAGGGTCTTACATGCCTTTGCGCCTTCTCACGCACCCTCGGGTCTCGCATGACTTAGTCTGCCAACTCCACGTGGCCTCGCATCCAAATCTTATGTCTCGTCGAAGATTTCCGCTAATGCTCGCCTACGCGTGCCCACGAGTATCGAATCTCGCCTACTCTCAAGATCTTAGCCAATACTTCCCATGTCCCTTGCCTACTTCGCAAGTTTCTCAGATTTTGGTTGTCAACTCGCAAGGCTTTACCTTGTTCTCTTATCAACACGCCTTCCTCGTGCCAACTTATGTGCCAAGAATTGGCTAAGGCTCACCAACATTTACACGATCTCGCAGCCTGGACTTATGAGTCTAACAAACCACCCCACTAAAAAAATTCGACGCTTTTGTCGAAATAATCTGTGAGCACTCCTCCACGAGCGGTTCCCTCGAAGACTCCTTAGTCAGCTTTTGAAGATGGTAGCATGTCTTCATGTCAATTGTTACTTCACCCACGTACCATTTTTCCAATCCATTGGGTTTGTCTTTGCTGCCACTTGGACTCGCTTTCTTACGGCTCACCGCACCCACCAAAGATATGTTAAGAAGAGCTCCCTCCGCTGAGCTTTCCTTATCACCTTGATCCCTTGTGATCTTAGCAATGATATGCTCCTTACTTGCCTTCTGTTTCAAGTTTCCTTGAGCATAATTCAGCTCCTTTTCAATGATCATAGCCGACAATTGTGCTACTCGTGTTGTAGTCTCTTTCATCCCACCAACGAATCTACAACGTTTAACAAAGAAGGATTTTTTGTCAAGCACAATCATCATACCTCCTAAACTTGAATACAACACCGTCTTTGCTGCCTTAAGGAAGTTGATCCCTAATATCATCTCAAAATCCTCAAGTGGTATGACCATGCAATTCATCTTGGCATGCCAACTCCCTATGCTTATCGGGACGTTGTAAGTAGCTCCCATTACTACTTGTGCCTTGTTGCCAGGGCTTTTAACTTTGTCGGGGTCTTGGACACTCTAAGCCCCAACTTGCACACCATCCTTTCTGCAACCAAATAATGTGACGAACCCGTATCCACCATCACGGTCACCTTTATCCCATTAACCTGTATTTTCACATACATTAGTTCATCATAAGGATTAGGTTCTTTACCAACCGCATTCAACAAGACAATCGGATTTAGCGCCACATCCTCTGAAGATTCTCCCTCTTCCTTGGCTATCAGAGCATTTAGCTTTTCTTTCCTCAGACATTCTCTTGCATAATGTGATCCACCGTACAGATAACAAGCAATCTCCCTTCCTAGAGGACGTCTCCCCACTTTCGGAACCACCAACTTGCTTGCTTTTCCCGTTGAAGTCTCCCGTCTTAGAATTCTTTTTCTTTTTCCCCTCGATATTCTCCTGTTGAGTATGACCTTTGCCCTTCGTAGAATGAGAGGAGTTTACCTTAGTTTCTTTCATCGTTCGAAAGTCCACCAAAGCATCAGTGGCCGCGATTGCACCAACCACGTCCTTCACATTTCACCTCCGCAACTCCATTTGCACCCATAGTTGTAACTCGGACAAAAAGTTAAAGAGCTTATCCTCGTCTGACATGTTTTCAATATCAAGTAATAGAGAACTAAAAATTTTCACATAATCTCTTACCGATCTGTCCTGCTTCAGGTTCATCAAGGCCTCCCTTACAAGTCATGAAGTATTCATGGGAAGAAATTGATCCTTTAATGCCTTCTTCATGAGCTCCCACGTATTTATGGGAGTTCTATTCGCGCTGATCTTCGCAGAGGTCCTCATCCTCTACCAGAGCTTGGCATCACTATCCAAATACATGGTCGTCATATTGACCTTTTTAGCATTGGATAACCTAGCAGCCGTAAAGTACTGCTCCATATCTCATAAGAATTCCTCCAACATCTTAGCGTCTCGCACGCCTTCGAACACCCTAGGTTCACATATCTTCACAGAAGAAGGTTGCGGTGTGGAGCTTTCACCTCGCTCGACATCAATTGTTGCAACGACATGCCTCAGCACAGTAATCTCGAATTACGGCTCCTCTTGTGCCTTCAACACATCCACCATCTGTTATTGCAACTGTTGGATCCTTGCCTCCAGCATCTCAAAACAAGTAGTGTGAGATGTGACTTCTTCCTCCCCTTGAGGAATAGGTCCAATGAGTGCCTCCAACCTAGACACCTGTTCAGTCAAGTTGCCTACAAACATTTTGAACTTTGACTTTGATACCAGTTGATACAAAGGTCACCTTGAAAACTTGAACTTTCACCCAAAATTTCTTACTCACACCCTTTGCACGACAATCTCACTTAGATCCGTTAAATTAAGATCAGTCTTTTTCAACTCTCGAAGTGTTTACCTCGCACACACTCAAAGAAACAATGTGGAAGCAACAGAAATATAGGCAACAAGGAAAACATAAAGATACGGTCAAAAGACCAACTTTATATACTTTCCCTCAAAAGAAAACAAAGAATGCTCTCTTTGAAAACTCACTCCCTCTGAATGAATAAGAAGAGCAGAGTTCGAATGAGCTATATATAGGCATCCTAGCTTAGAGTCAAAGATTCTCACTAAATCTAAACTACCTAAGATCACGTCTATCCCTATCAGATAAGATCTCATGAACCAATTGGATGACACCCCCATCCAAATAAGACTATAACTGATAAGATAGAATCTAATAAGATAACATAAAGATAGAGTTTACATTTATCTAGAACACTATCTAAAACAATAACATCCTTATTCGTGAAGATCTCTACTATCTTCAGATGTTGAGTTTTACTGTAACTTTAACTCCCAGTCGTCGCTACATCATCCAATATCTCCTCATGATCTCTATTCGCTGATGATGTAGTGTGATCTTGCCAAAGCCTACTAGCACACTGGCCTGATCCAATGCTTCCTATAACAAGTCCGTTAGTTGTGTTCCATCCATCCGAGCGTGGCTAAGTCCTTTATTTGTCAAGTCCTAGCCTGGGTCGAGTCAATCTCAACAAAGTTCGAGACTCTACTAAAATTCGCACCAAGTCTGATCCCACTTACCCATGTTTGCCTTAGTGTTTTCACCACACCCTATCCGCATATAGGTCCAACAATGCGCGTCCATGGATAAGTCTATCTTCCATGATCCAGCTCACTCATGGTGCAGTCTCGTTGCTCCATGACTAAGTACAAGTCACAAGCCGAGTTAGCATAAAACCTCGCATTGTTCACATACCTTCGACTTACCTCGCCGAAATCAAGTGCTTAAGCGCCTCGTAGCACTTGTATGCCTTCGCGCATACTTGCGGGGTCTTACATGCCTTTGTGCCTTCTCAACCACCTTCGGGTCTCGCATGACTTAGTCTATCAACTCCGCGTGGCCTCGCATCCGAATCTTACGTCTCGTTGAAGATTTTTTCCAATGCGCGCCTACGCGTGCCTACGTGTATCAAATCTCGCCTACTTTCAAGATCTTAACCGATACTTCCCGCATCCCTCGCCTACTTCGCAAGTTTCTCAGATTTTGCTCGCTAACTCGCAAGACTTTACCTTGTTCTCTTGTCAGCACGCATTCCTCGTGCCAACTTACGTGCCAAGCATTGGTCAAGGCTCGCCAACACTCACATGATCCCGCAGTCTAGACTTAAGGGTCTAACACACGCCTCCCTCTTTTATTTTCTGCTTCTAAAAACCTCGAATTCTGCGTATTCTTGTTTGTCATGTTATGTGCATGTTGTTATGGAATCAAAAGATGCATGTCCCCTAACTTTAAGTTTTTGGATAAAATCGTTTAAAATCAGAATAAGATTAGCCTTTTGGAATGCTTGAATGTAATCTTTTGGATATTTTTTTTCGCCTTTTGATTGTGTGTTGTGCGATGCGTAATCCTCCTCCGCCACCTTTAATTGCCATTGGCAAAAGCAACGATTACCTTTAAAGGAGAGGACTTAAGCTAGGCGTGATGGAGCAATTATGATCTCTCAGACTATTCAACACCAATGACAGAAAGAAACGGATGGCAGTGGCAAAGAGACGAAAACCTAATTTCTAAAACACGCACCCACATGGGGAAGATGTGTCAGGTAATTGATACGTCATGTGCATAGATAGAACATTCCAGATAGGTTGTCCTTTATTTTATCATTTTTATGTTTTTAATACTTTTTTTATAGCTAAGGGGCCGTTTGGTTCTACTTCTGTTTTTCTGTTGTAGTTTTCAGTTTCCGTTTTCTGTTTTTTGTTTATGTTTTTCTTTCAAATAAAAACAAAAACTTGTTTGGTTGTTAATATTAATGTAGTTGTATTTTTATCACTGATAATAACTACATTTTAGATAAAACTTAAAGATAAATTATTTTTAATTAAATAAATTTATTGAATGTCTAATATAATATTTATTAACAAATTATTAATAAAATTATGTTATTTTAATAAAATAAATAATTTATAAAATACAAATTTATTTATCAGTTAATATTTATTTGAAATATATTTTAATTATTAAATCAAATTTTATTTGAATATTTATATATTTTAAATTTAATTATAAAATTAAATTATTCATAATTTTATTGACAGTTAATTTTAATTTATTGAATATATAAATATAATGTTGAATTAAATTATTCATAATTTTTATTAATAATTAAATAATTAAATAATATATATTTAAATGATAGTAAGTCATATTATGAAAACAAAAACAAAAATAAGAAGCAAAATCTACTTTTTATGGTTTTCATAATTTTTTAAAATAAGAAGAAACTAAAACAAAAAACAGAAACTAAAAACTCAAACAAACAAGATTTTTTTACTGAATTTGAAAACAAAATCAGAAAACCAAGAAAAAAAACAAATACCTCCTAAATTAGTTTAATTGAGATTATTAATTTCTAATTATTTGAAAATTATTTTTCCATTATATAAAAGGGATAACTACCTCATTGAAAAGAAGTTGGAGCTTGGAATGAATTTGTAGTTTGTTAATCCATTTGATGTTGTTGTATAGTAGCAAGTGTCTTATTTAGGGTTGGAATACAGTAATTAGAACAGAAGATTTGACGTACCTACTTGGTGGATGGTGGTGGCGGGTTTCACATGTAGATCCCACACGTTCAAATGATTAAAGAAGAGAGAGGAAGAAATCATTGGGAGTCCCACAAGCAAAAAATGTGGTGGGTCCCACATGGTTCAATGCTGAGTTATGATTTTAATCAGTTGGTTAAAGAAAACTGGCCAATATTTTCAGAATTGGCCGATTTTTTATCATAAAGGTTATATAATACAAATTGGATCGAAAATCAAGCTAATTGGCATTTATTCCAGTCAAATCGGTTGGTTTTGATCTAGTTTTTAGAACACTGAATAAAAGGTTTAAAAGCGTTACAATTAGATTATGTTAGATAAACTAATATAATGAGATTATATTAATTAAGATGAGATCTTAGTTTAATTAATTGTATCAATTATTTTTCTTAATGTGATTAGGACTAGTAATTAAATCGCTTCCCATTTAAATTTTAGAAAAATTTGTTTCTAAAATTAAAATTAATTATTTTAAATTAAAATAAAATTAATTAATTAGACACCTCAAAATTAAAAAAAAAGTGTTTTGTAAGTAATTAAGAAAGGTGTTCTTAATCAAAATTTATTTATTTCAAGTTGATTAAAATAAATTGAAAATGTGATCTTATTTGTTTAGAGAATTATTATTCTATTTATTTAGAAATAGTTTCTTTATTTATGAATTTTATTTATTAGTTAAGAAAAGGAGCTTATTTTAATATTTTTGAATAATTTTCTAACTTATTAAATAAAATTTTTAATTAATTAAGAAATCAATCTCTAAATAAATAATGTAAAGAGCTTTTTTAATTAAATTAAAAGGTTTGGTAACAAAGTTTTAGAGACATGTTAATATCATATAGATGACAAAATGTAATAATATTTTGAGTTGACTAACATCTTAGAAACTTTAATAACATTTAAGATCTATATTAACACCATGATAGCATAATCTAAGAGGTTGCATGAAGTAGAGCTAACAGGTATAGTATACTGATGGAATTATTCCACTCATTTTACCCTAATAAAATCATAAACATGACTACAACTGAAGGCATTTGTTATAGAATGATAATAGTTATCATTAGAAGAAATGATTGCATGACTTTTCTTGCTTATGGAAAGTATAATAGAAATCAAATATATTTCTAATTCTTGCCTATGAGTATTTAATATTGAATTTAGGTTCAATATTATTACAATTTTTAGGACATAACAAGAAATAAAATGTTGAGCAAGAGTAGCTGATTAAGATTTATACAAATATTTTATATGTATTGGACCAAGGTAGATTTATGTTTAACATAAGTGACAAAATTACAAAGTTGGATAACGAAACTATTCTTTTATACCATGTTGGTTATCATTAAGTTACATATAAGGATAAATGAATCCTTTTTAATTATGAATAATATGAAACTTGTGAAACTAATTAAGTTGAATAATAACCAAATCAACTTATAGAGAAAGGATGATGATAGTATTGAATTGTTAAATCTTATACGAATGATATTTTAGATGTAATAACAATTCATAAAAGGATAATAATTATATTTCATTATACTACTAATGACTTTATGTGTTATATTGATATTATTAGATGAAATATTGAATTATTAGTTATCCATGGAGAATGGAATTCTATAATAAATACCTTCATAAGAAAATTCTATAATAGTATGGATTTATGTAAGGAGGAAAATAAAATATGAGATATTGTATAGTGCAATATTCATTTCTTTTATATTTATGCCTAGTACAATCACCTACCTTTAGTAATTTTAATTAAATTAATTAGTACGATTTTATATTAGATACAAAATGTTAAGATTTTTAAAAGGTCAAAGTTAATGATTTTAAAAGGTCATATAAAATCAAACATTGAATTAATAATAAAAATACATAATTGAATCGCAATGAATAAAAAAATCAATTTGAAATAAATAAAAAATTCAAATCAAAATATCCGTCCCAACTTAAGGTTCATCATATCTAGGCACTAAACAAACTTATTTTATAAATGTAGAAAACAATACAAACATCAAAAGTTCAAAAGCATAATTAAAAAGAAAAAAATTCATAAGATATATATATATATACACTCCATGTACTCCCTTTGAAACTTTGACCAAAGGTTTCTCTCTATTGGATATCTACAGTAATCTTCATATATTCTCTTCATCCTAGGTTCATAATCGAGTAAACTCTAACTTTTGTCTCTAACTCTAACTTTAATTGCTTCTACTTCGTCTCCTCTTCATAATTAACTTTTATATTGCAAAAGTAGAGTTTTTGGAATATATAAAATCAGTACCTTAGAATCTCAAATTTACACATTTGTGATCCTCCATGGAAGTTGAGTATTGTTCAATGGCTACAACCAATTATAAGCTAAAATGGCTTAAAGATATACTAAAGTCGTTGGGTGTTCCATATAGTGGACAAAACGTATTGACGTCAATTGCCACTTTGTTCGTGATGAGATATAATGCGAAATCATTTCCACATCTTATATTCGAACCATGAATCAATCGACCAACATTTTGACCAAGGCATTGGGACGACAATAATTTATATACTTTCTTGACAAGATGGGTATTCAGAACATTCGCACTCTAACTTAAGGGAGAGTGTTAGACGGTTGTATAGTGTTCACTTTAGGAGTAAATTAGGGGTCAAATTTTCTAGGTTTATTATAGGAAACAAATTATTCTTGGTATATGTGTAGGAAGTTGATTGCTCCAATTTAGGCGTAGGACAGGAAGGCATAGCTTTATATATTGATGTACAAAAAGCATGGTTTTGAAATTTGGGCCGGAGCGGCCGGTTCGATCAGTTTGATTAGTGACCGATCGGCTATTCGGTTCCGGTAATTTCTAAAAATTAGTTCTTAATTGAACCAGCGGGAACCGGTCAATTGACCAGTCGAATCAAGATTAGTCGAACCGGCTCAACCACTGGTTCAATAAATTTTTTATTTTTTATTTTTAAATATTTTATATTATTTAGTATATTTTTATATATTTTTTAATATTATTAATATTATATATAATTACTTATAATTATTGTGTTATTATAATGTCACACCGATTCTACAGGTAGTTGAACCGGTGACCAATAAAGCCTCCGATTCGACGTTCGGTATGAGTTTCAAAACTTTGACAAAAAGTTGTATTGGGAATCAATAATAATCAAATTTCAGTATACCACAACACTGAAATTCTCAGCATGAATAAATATTAATGCTTCTAGCTTTATTTAAGGAAGAAAAACACATAATAAGCACATTATTCCCATTTCTAGCTTCGAGATATAGAAATCTGTGGGGGATTTAGGAGATAGAATCCATATATATAAAACAATAACTGGAATAAGCGTAGATGTGGAAGAGAAGATAGAGTTTCTAAGGCCATTTGGAGATGGAGAAATGAAACTTCTTGCTACAGAGGGCTTCACTTTTGTCAGGCTCTTTTGAGGCATTACAGGATAAGATTGGCGTAGATGTTGGAGTACGTTACATCCCAACTACTCTCCATAATAACATCACTTTAATGGACAACATTGTCACTTCCTTCTCCTTCAAGAAGCGGAACCGTAAGGAGCTTAATCTCTTCACTTGAATAATGAATTTGATAGTGATAACCCACAAATACTAGGACTTGTCCAACAACTCCGCCCGTTTCAGAGTACAAGAAAGTACTCCAAATAAAAGTTTACTTCCTTTTTTAGGCTTTAGCCTTATCATCATTCTCTTGCATAACAGAATTAAAACTACCAACCATGTCTCATCTCTTGTAATTAAATTAACCTCTTGTCCTAAACCGTTTTCTGTTAAGGATATATTTCCTTATTTGCAACTTCTTATATGCTGCTGTCTTCTTTTACCTCCAAAAGAAGATCTCCATACCTTTCATGAACAAGACTTTTGTCTCCTCATGTTCCCTCTCTCTAATTGCTTGCATTAGCGAATTACCAGGAAAAAAAACCAAGTTTTGTGCAATTTTTAGTGATTATTCTCCTCCTTAGGAAGCCATTGTTGATCTTTTTTCGTAAGTTAAAATAACAATGGATCCAGCCGAGCTCCGCAGGGTTTTTCAAATGTTTGACGAAAACGGAGACGGCAAGATCACGAGGAAAGAACTAAGTGACTCGCTGCAAAACTTGGGAATCAACGTACCCGACAAGGACTTGGTTCAAATGATTGAAAAGATAGACGTGAACGGGGATGGTTTCGTAGACATTGAAGAATTCGGGGCATTGTACCAGACAATAATGGACGAGAGGGACGAGGAGGAGGACATGAGAGAAGCATTCAACGTTTTCGATCAAAATGGAGATGGGTTCATCACGGTAGAAGAGTTGAGATCGGTTCTGGCTTCGCTTGGTCTGAAACAAGGAAGAACTACGGAGGATTGCAAGAGAATGATAAAGCAAGTGGACGTGGATGGCGATGGGATGGTGAACTTCAAGGAATTTAAGCAGATGATGAAAGGTGGTGGATTTGCTGCTCTAGGTTCAATTTAAATTATTGCATCTTTTGATGTGAGAGATGAAGAACAGAATGCTTAATCGTATTCATCCTTTTGGATATGCGTAATACGGGGAGAGGAAGCCTTGTGCATGCATGCTTGCGAGAGGAGACCATTCTTCGACTGATTCATGACGAAATGCAATGCGGTGTCAAAACTTGTTCTGATGCTTTAAACTGCACTTAATTTGCTTTGTTTTATCATTTTCAATTCACGTTGAATTTCACTATATTAGGTTTAATTTTATTTTTCTCATATCTAATTTTATTATTTTACTTCATATTTTTATTTTATTTTTAATTACAGATAAGTATCCATAATATATTTAATTAATTTCTAATAATGACTAATTTTAATTTTAATTTTAATTTATGTATATTTATTTTAAATTAGAATTTATTAGGATATTTTTATTAATTAAAAGAAAGATCAGAGTAACTGTGAAAAAGATGAAATGATACAAACAAATGAAAATTTCGACACTTAAATATTCCATAAGGTTTTGAGGAAATAATTTTTGAAAATTTATTAAAAGAAACAAAAAAAGAAGAAGAAAGTTAGAAAATTTGAAACTTTCAGATAAGGGAAAGATCCTTGAATCATAAAGGGAAATTGGTTTGTTTGCTTTTTTTAATCCATAAGAAAAACCTAAAATAATATCAATGCAAAAATGGTCTCAGAAAGACCAAATCCTCTATTCTAATAACTCTATTCCAATCTTATTATGTGCTTAATACGTCATCGTTTGGTAGGTTCTCTATATAATATATTGTAATTTTTACTCCAAAACGATGTCACATTGAGTGCAAGAATGGGTTGGAATAAAAGAACGAAAATAAAGGATTTGAATTCGATCTCCCAAACCTTAAAACATGCAACCAAAGTAAGAATTTCAATTTTAACCCGACTCATCTTGGCCCGATTTTAGCTGGAGTTAAACGAGTCATGAGCCAAAATTACTTTTTAAACTTTTTTTAAAAAATATAAAATTAGACTGACTCATTGACATCTTAAATCCGAGTCAGCCGTCAATTTGTATAATTCTTCCGTCATTATTCAAGCTAAGTCACTCTCATCGTCACTCCCTCTTAATGACTCTCCATCTCAATTTCTCCATTTCTATGTAGCCTCATTTATACCTCCAACGTCATTCCGAATGACTTGATGCCTTCCCGATGCCTTTCATACTCGTAAATGAAAGTCAACAAAGTAGACTCATCACATGGATCAGGTTTCCTGTTCCAATTATGATGGTCCTATCATGTTCTATTAAATCTCATCCATACATTTATGTAAATCTTATATAAATATATGGATGAGATTTAATAGAACAAGGCTGAATTGCTATAATTGGAATAGAAAATTTGAAGTGCTCATCACAACCCATTCTTCCTTTCAATTTGTCTGACCCTCTCATTGTTGGATTCGCACAGATTTTAACCCCCTGAAGAGGACCTGCTCTGGATCCAGGTACCGGTGGATTTTAACCCCACGAAGAGGACCCACCCAGTACCGACCTGGTGGATTTTAACCCCACAAAGGGGACCCACCACGATCCCATTAATTAGTAT
>JANZLX010000009.1:6845482-6857087 GCA_025531955.1 Erythroxylum orinocense | reverse complement strand
CAAACATATTATGCCAATTGGCTCCTATTAGTATGGCTCAAATAAAACATCAAACACAATCATTCTACTTCATGCATATTCTTTTTCTTTATACTTGCATAAATCACCACGATTTCCTTATTTAATTTCATTTCATAAATCAAAAATCTCACTAAGAGATCGGGGTCCAAAAATTATTATTTATTATTATTATTATTATAAATTTTTGTCTTCTTATTACTAATTTTATTATTCTTATTATTAATAATTACTATTATTATGAATTTTCTACTTACTACTATTCTTATTAATATTGATTTTATTAATTTTATTAATTATTAAATTCCTTACTATTATTAATTTTCTTCTTCTTATTATTAAATTTTTCATTATTATTCTTATTAATAATATCTGTAACACCCCACTCTCGTGAGACACTTACTCGATATCCTGAGTGATATCCGAATACGTACCCCGCAATAGTAGCATGTTAGGGCACTCACATCACTAACTTAAGCATGACATCATCATAAATATATAAATGTCACCATATTTTAAAATCAAATTCCTCATTTCATTTCATAAAAACCAAATATGTACATTGAAATTTTACAAAATCATCCAAATATGTACATCATCAAAACCTAATACAAAACTCGCTGCATGCAAGAGTAATTATATAAAAATTTCTATTTAATCCTTCAATTTCAGCTGACCGACCTTTAAGCCATTTCTTCTATCCAAAAGTACAAGAGCTATGCTTCTTATAAAGTCTCTCTGTCACTAGTGTCCTCTCTCGGTCCTGAAATGTCAACATTGAAAAATACTCATTTATGCTCATATGTGTATAGATTATGTACAATGAATGTTCAATGACAATCCTGAGTATTTTTCTATTATTCTGATCACTTAATTATTCATGTATCAAAACTCACATAATTATAATTTGTAGTTAGGGTTTGCACCTCAATAAAACAATTTGAATATAATTTCATAACTCAATTGATCATTCCAAACTTTTCCTTAAATAAACTTTCAAATCAACATTTCATGATCATTCTGACTAGGAAAATGGAGTAATTTGACAAAACTTTCTTCTACAAAATTGTTTCCCAATTTTGTAAGTTTCTAATGACACCAAGATCATACAATTTGATTCAATATTCCAAAAGTTATACTCAAAACACTTTGGACTGTTCTTAAACTGCAACAGTACTTTCTACTCAATTTTAAGCTAGATTTTGGAATTCTTAAAGACATAATTAAAATCCAATTTCTTCAATAAATTTGTATCCATATGTCTCTAGTTTAATATAAATCAAAAATCATCTTATTATGATATCTACAGATCAATATATTGCCAAAATACCTATGTCTTTTTAGTGAAAACACTCCATTTATCAATATTCCAGCACTCTTCATCATTTTCATCCTAAATTCATCAATAAATATTTTTTTAATGAATTCATATGGCCATAAATTTTGGTTGAGAGGAAGAATAATGTGTGAGGAGCCTGTTGGTTCAAACATCAATTCATTTGGAGGTCGGGAGAAGAAGTTATAGCCAAAAGAATGAAGGATGTTCGAATATGCCATTCTTCGGAAAGCCTTAAATGTCACGATCGTGCATAAGCACGATTGTGAGATTCGAGTCGCTAGCGCAACATTGCATGATCATGACCTGCAAGATGGATCACCAAATTCAAGACAATCGTGCTTTTCCAAATCTCTCCACAATGTCACGATCGTGCAACTCCTCATTCCTCCCAAACTGCAAATTTTCTTCTTCTCACATTCCTCTCTTTTTCTTAGTCTTCCATTTATAACTATATCTCCATTATCCTCTCCATTTAGACTCCCATTCAACTTAACTCGATCACAAATAACTCAAAATCCATTATTAATAACAAACATAAAAAACAGAACATCATTCACGCATATTCATCCTAGGTTCTGCACTTCTTCATTTTTTTATACATTTCTTCATTTTCTTTCCACCTTCATTCCTTGTCTTTCTATCGTCTTAATCCTGCTTATAGCACGACATCACATTACTCTATGTTTTCCTTCACTCTATTATCCTAGAGGGCCAATGGAATATTCCCTCAGATTTGCAGCTCCTCATTCCCAATTACTATCCTAATTTAGGAAGAAATGACACATTTTAATATATCAATCTACCTCCAAACACCTTCAGCATTGCGAAATTCAAAAATTGACAGAATCAGAATAATACAAGGCAGATTTGGTTTCCTATTATTTGTCACTCATGCCTTGCTACTCCATTCTTTTATGGCTTGCTATGCTGAATAAACTAAGAACAATGGACATGGTGCACTACATTTCTTCTAATTCTATTTGTGTCCTTTATAAAGTAGAGGAAGAATCAAGGAACCACCTATTTTTCCTATGTCCCTTCTTCTAGTTTGTATGGGAGAAGATTAAGGATTTGTGTTTTGTCAATGCAGGTATCACCTTCATGGAAGCTCTTTATTGGCTTCTGAAGCTGAACCACGTTCCTTAATCAAGGAGATTTGGTGAGAGAGATATATCAGGCCTTTTCAAAATATTGCACGCTCCAAAAAAGAGGTTCTATCCTCTTTAATTCATGGAATTAGAGAGAAAGTCCTATGTACCCTACGATCTGAAATAGTTTGCCCTAATCTAGCCTTGTCGTGGAGAATCAATTAATATATGGAAAGGGCAAACAATCACATGAAAAAATAGATCTATAAACTTTTGTAATAAAGTACCTCAAGGAGAAGGAGTGAGTGCACCTGTAAGCTACAAAAGTCCTAGAGTTCTTCCTCTTTGAAAGGTAAAGCATAAGCATAAGTGCTAAACAGGAACATTGGTCCATGTAACATCAGAACTATTTCTAATCCATGAGTAGTGAGGATCAGCAACATAAAACCCAGGAGATCAGCCATTGTCTGGTGTATCTCGTTTAGAAAAATCCTCTACCCAATCCCTAATTTGGGTGGGTTTGATGAATGGAGAAGATTGAAGAAGGAGATGTACCAAGATTGATCTTTCTCACCTTGATTAGATGGTAGTATGCCGAGAAGACCTCTGATTGCCTCGCCCTATTTTGGAAATATCAGAACCTTCGAAGTCCAGATGGGTGGGGGATCATTTACCCTTTTTACACCTTGGATATGTAACGATGTTGTTCATGTTGTTCTTTGGTCCAGTGTGTTTTTTTGTTACAAATAAGAGAAAACTAAAACTATCTCATAAAAGAAATACCACAGGCATTAGCCCAGATAATCAAAGAGAGGGTGTCAGGAATCTCCTCCTAAACTTAAAAAGTTGACGAAATGCCATAACCTAATTTAGCCAGACAATTTGTTGTAAAATTACCTTCATGAAACACATGCCTAATAGAACAAAGCCAATTCTTATCAAGTAAAGCTTGAATATCCACAACCATAACAGACAGGGGATGGGAAGAAATAATACCATAAGTCACCATCCTCACTGCCCCCATGCTATCTAATTCTACGACGACCTGTCGAAAACCATGATCCCATGCAAAAATCAATCCATCGCGAATAGACCATAACTCCCCCACCAAGATAATTGAAACACCAATTCGAAACGAATACCTCCGAGCCAACGACCAAAAGAATCACGCAACAACTCTCCACTACTGGTCAGCCCAGGATTAACAATAAAATTATTGTCACAATTCAACTTCACCCAATCAGTAGGTGGAGTAGTCCAACCAATCCAACGCCTCACACCTTGAAGCTTCGGCTTTGAAACTGAAGTCAAGGAGACATCCATGGCAACATTAAAGGCATAACCATTCAAAGTTGCCAAAGAAAGAAACTCCCTTTGAAAGACCCATAAGTTCCTAGCTTTCCACAACCACCAAATACCTGCCAGAAACCAATGTGCCTAAGCAAAACCAAAAGGACCCACAGCACGAGCATGCAAATTTAAAGCTAACCAATCGACCAAATTTGTCGCAATAAAAAATCAGAAGGAACATCCCACTGCTGTCACTATGCAACTGCACGATTACAATCACACAACAAATGCAAAGGAGATTCAGCATATAAAAAGCACAATCCGCATAATTTAGAGGTAGCCAAACCCCGTGAGAACTACAAAGAATTCTTCGGAAGATAAGAGTGCCCAAGTAACCACAAAAATGTTTAAATTTTGGTGGACTAGCCACTTTCCACAACCAAGAAAAAATAGACGAAACTGAAACATTAGACACCTCTACTGAAAGAAGGGCTTTATAAGCCACTTGAAACGAATAGGCACCATTCGAAGAAAAACTGCAAGACATAGTATCCTGCACCGAAGTAAATAAAGGCAAAGGAATGGCCTGAATAACCTCCCTGGGATGAACCAGAATGGCATAACGTAATCGCGAAAAATCCCAAGAACCATCATTAATTAGATGTGCTACCCAAAAATATTCTCCCCCTATTGTCAAACCATCCATATGATCCACTAAAAGACCTCCCGAGCACTAAGTATCAAACCAAAGACTAATCTGAGAACCATCCCCACCCCTCTAAACCGAAAGAGAAAATAACAAATTAAAACTTTTAACTACCCCCTTCCATATACTGGAAGCTGAACCCTTAGCAAAAAAGGGGATAGATCCACCATTACAATATATCCAATGTAACACTTCCACCTACAAAGTAGAATCATTTAAAAATAATTTCCATCCCAACTTATCCAACAAAGCAACATTCATCAATCTAGAACTTTTTAAAGCAAGACCATAAAAAAACTTTGGCCAAATAAGCCAATTCCAACTAATCAAATGTAGTTTATGCCTCTCCTGCGAGGAACCCAATAAAAATCACGAACTAACCGATCTAAAGTACCACAAACAGAGGAAGGTAACCAAACCATTTGCATCATGTAAACTAATAGCGAAGAAATAGAAGACTTAATAAGCACTTCCTTCCCAGCTAGACTCAGAAAGGTAGAACACTAATGGCCAGCTTAGTTTCCATCGAACTCTTAATATGCTGATAATGAGCAATTGAAGTACGACCATGCAACAACGAAACACCTAAATACCTGCCCCGGTTTGAAGTAACCGCTACTCCCAGCAGTTGTTGTAACCGGGACTTCCGAACACGAGAAATAGAATTTGAAAAAAAATTATTGACTTAGAAAGATTAGCCCTCTGCCCACTCGCCATATAGAACACATCCAATACCTCACGAACCACAGTAGCCTGCTGAGTTGAAGCCTTACCAAAAATCAGCAAATTATCAGCAAAAAGTAATTGCCTAATACCTGGCCCACCTTTAACCCTAACCGACAGCCATTGTTTACTCCTCAGTGCTCTCTGAATAAGCATAGTCAAACCTTCCACACAAAGAACAAATAAATAAGGGGAGATTGGATCTCCCTGGTGAAGCCCTCGAATCGCAGAGAATGACCAAGAGGGGCTGTCGTTCCATAGAATAGCCAATAAAGACTAAGAAAGAGCACTTAAAATGAGATTAATCCACTGAGAAGGAAAACCAAAGACTTGCAACAAAAACCGCAAATAGTCCCAATTGATCCTATCATAGGCCTTCTTCAAATCAACTTGCAAAGCAAAATGACCCACTTTACTTTTAAACCGCCGAAAAGAATGCTGCAGTTCCCGAGCAATAATAATTTTATCAACAGTGGTACGACAGGAATAAAACTACTCTAGAACGAGATAACCAAACCATCCATAAAAGGTTTCAAACGATTCGACAAAACCTTCATTACCACTTTATACAACACATTGCAAAGTGTAATTAGGCGAAACTAAGAAATCAATTCTGGAACATGAACCTTAGGAACAAGCACAATAAAACCCTTAGCAACCTGAGCATCCATCACACCATAAGTAAAAGTCTGCGACACAAGCTGGAAAATCTCTTCACCAATCACATCCCAATACTTCTTAAAAAATATTGGTTGAAAACCATCCGGCCCAGGGGCCTTATAAGAACCCATACTCGAAACAGTCAGCCAAACTTCTTTCCGAGTAACAGGTGTCAACATATCTTTAACTGCTGTCTCAGATAACTGAGGAAAAGTCAAACTTGCCAAACCCACAGGATTAAAAACCCCATCATTTAAAAACAATTGCTCATAGAACCCCACTGCCATATCCTTCAATAAAGCGGGACCCGACACCTACTCCCCAGCATCATTCTTCAAACATTCAATTTTATATGTCTCCGATGAACCCTAGTAAACGTATGATAATACTTAGTACAAAGATCACCATCCTTGACCCAGACAGTACGAGATTTCTAAAACCAAAGTGTCTCTTCCTGTTTCAAACATAAATCATATTGGCATAACAAATCTTTTTCAAGCAATAAGAGAGGAGAAGAAGGATAATTCTGAATAGCCAATTGAACACCCTTAATTCTCTTTAGTAAAACCCTCTTATTCCAACGTACAACTTGTTCCTGAACCATCAAAAGAGCACCAGTAATAGAAATATAGGGCGCAAACCATGCCGATGAAACAATGTGCTTAAAATCATCCCTTAAAGTCCAAGCAGTCTCAAACCGGAACGGCCTCTCCAAAGAAAAGGAAGAGAAACCTCTCAAAGATAATAACAGAGGAAAATGATCAGAAACAAACCGAGACGAAGACATAACAGAAGCTTCAGGAAATTTGAGCCGCCAACTAGCATTATATAAAGCCCGATCTAAACGTTCTTATATAACACCAAGTTTAGCAATGGAGCGTGTCCAAGTAAACTGACAACCCACATAACCCAAATCCATAAGGGAGCAATAATTCCAATGTCGTAAAAATCTACTACAGTTAGCGACAAACGATAAAGCAAACCCTTTTTTCTTATAGACATATGCAATGTCATTAAAATCACCAAATGACAACCAATGCGCATCAACAGAATCTGCAATATCATACATCTAAGACCAAAAAAATCATGCCGGCTACAAATAGGAGTAGCATACAATGCAGTAAGAAACCAACTACTACTCCCCCTAATATCAACTGAACAATGAATAAACTGAGTATCCAACCGAAGCAAACGTAAATCACAAACATTCTTATTCCAAAACAACCAAATCCCACCAGCAAAACCAACAGAATTTGAGGCTCCATGATAATCAAAATGTCCAGACGATGAAGTCAACATAATTCTTTGACATGAGTCAAAAAATCCCGCTTCGCAACTCCACCACAATTCCACTGAATGATTTTTAAATCCATTAAAAATATATAAAAGACAAGAAGGAGCCAGAAGCTTACAACTTTCTAAGTGGGCTGCGATTCCAATAATGACCACCACAATCGCCATGATCAGTCAGAATATCCTCAACGGTCGGCGAAAAAACCATACCATTCATCGCACAACTAACATTTGGAGGCAAAGATGTTGAAAGTACCATTGGTTCCGCACCCACAATGACATCACCAGCAACTGGGTCAGGAGGTTTCAGTGTAAAGGAAACAAATTTGGCCACCACTCCACCACCAACATTATCAGGCACCAACAACACAGGCATCGCCACGGACAAAATGCTAGGAACCTAAGAATTCGCAACTAAAATCTGGTCGGATACATCAGACACCATACCCTCTACATTCGGCCCAAAATTATGTCCAACCTCCAAAGGTGCCTTTCTCCTAGGTACAACCAGTGGACCTTCAGAAATAGGACTACTGATAACATGCCCAGGCCGAAACTGACCCTTCTCACTACCAGACCTCTCAACCCCTTTAACCACTACAGGCTTCTTACCTTTACCTTGGGGACCCACGGGTGCCCTAGTACTGGAAATCCTCTTGCCAGGCCCAACTGAGCCTTTATCCCCATTGATGGCCCCTCGATCCTCCACCTGTAAAGAGTTAAACTGATTTTTTGTGATTGTGTGAGATACGAGCTTCTCCTGAGAAATAAAAGAAGATGTACTTTTAACAATACGCCTATGGGGATGTTGTGCAATCAACCATGGGATAAAAATATCCGCTTTAGAAGTGGAACTAGAATCAATCATCGCCATATCCTTAGCGACACCAACGGTCACCACCACAGTAGTCACTGAAACTACCACCTCCGTACAATTTTCAATACTATGATTGACCTGACCACATCCTGAATAGACCCCTAAAGTGCTTTCATACTCCACACACCGCCATGCACCTCCAATAAAAACCTTAGGGACAAGAGGTTGATCAAGATTCAATTCAACACAAACTCGAGCAAAACGTCCTCTAGTAGCCATGGACGTCTACCTATCTACCTTAATGGGTGTGCCCATAGCACTAGCTGCTGCAAATAGGAATTCTTCACGATAAAATTCCATTGGAAATTCAATAAAACGAACCCAAGTAACCATTGAGGAAATGCAAGCCGTAGATGGCTAAAACCAGGCTTCCACTTCTGAATATACAATGGCTAATCGCCAACAATATACGGACCCTCGGACACTATTCTCAACATATCCTCCTTCACTGCAAACTTAGCAAGGTAAAAACCAAACCCCAAACCAATAAGCTCGAGTCCTACAAAAGGCTTCCAAAGGAAGTTCAACGGATTCTCCAAGTAGGTAAAATGAATAGACCGCTCGTAAACTTTAACAATGAGAGCATCTTTCCACTTACCACTAACCTCCTGGATAATATCATCATCAACCAGAACCTTTGGTCGCAAGTAATCATTCCCTTCATACTCTAAACAAATTTTACTTGTCCATTGACTACAAAGATCAAAAGTTGAACTCAAACCAACCATAGAAGTGGACTGTGCCCGAGATGACTGCCCAACCAAACATTCCCGAAAAGAAGGAGGTGGCTTTGCATGCAAAGCAGCAGTATCCGACAAAACAGAACCAATAACCATAGAGTCAGCTAAAGCAGAGCCAGGCAGTTGCCCCACCTGAAAATTTGTCGCCAGTGGTGTAAGACCAGGCATAAGCTGAACCCTCGTCATTCTTGTAGACGAGAGGGCAGAGATTGGGTGCACTCACCCAAACTTCAAAAAAAGGGGCAACAGTGACTGTCGTGGACAAGGTTATAGTGTAGGACTGAAATTCGTAACCTTACATCACCAGGAGCTACTGTTGGACCCCGAAATTTTCTTGAAATTTTGAAGTATAAATTGTCATAAAATGAGAAATTTGGGGTAAATTATTCATGTGCAAAGAAAAAGAAAATTTAAGAATGTAAAGTGTTATATGAGTTTAAGATAGGTGAAATATGCTTTTGTTATTGATGTTTATGATTAATTATGGCCTAAAATGGTGTTTTGAGTTTAAATAGAATTGATAGTGAATGAATTGCTTTAAATGGAGTTGAAAAGCAAGAAATGATTAGTGAAAGTGTTAAATTTTAGAGAATTGAAAATCTGAAATTTTGAGGATGAATAGTAGCAGAAAGTGGCAATTTTGATCTGAAACTTTGGGAATTTTTCTGGCTTGATTTAGGCAGATTTTGATAAAATGATCTTCATGAAACTTGTAGCTTCTGTTGAGAGCTTTCTATCTCCATAAAGTATGATATTTTTCGATGTCAGGATTGAAAGTTATGATCATTCGAAATTAAGTTATTTTGCTTTGTGTTTGAAAATTGCTCATAAGTATAGATTTGTGTGTATTGTGTTTTGAGAAAAATTCTGGACTGATGTGGTTTGAATTGGATTAAGTGGTCTTCATGAAAGTTGTAGCTCTAGATGTCTTATTTCTAATGGTCCAAAAACAACATCAATCCGACATCTAGATTGAAAGTTATGGCAATCACGCCAAGAGAGGTTCAAATCGATTTAAGGTATGAACATGGTCTATTCTTTTGGACATAAGTCCCTTATCCGACCTCCAATTGAAGTGATTCTTAGACCAATAGATTCCTAAGACATGTATCTTTATTCCCATAAAAATTTGTATCATTTGGGGTTGCATTGAGAAAGTTTGCATGAAAGTAAGTTGAAGGTCGGTTAGGAGAGCATGATTAGGGTTTGAGCAGACTTGAGCTTTTTAAGCATATATTCAGCTATAGAGCTCCGATTGAGATGATTCCTTCTTCAAAGTAAACTAGAGACTTAGAGCTATGATTTTTATGAAGAAGTCAAATTGAAATTATGATTTGAAGATTTCCAAATTTTGTTTACAAGTAGGAGAATTGAGTTCAAGCATAGTAACTGATTTGTACGAGCACACCATAGAACAATTTGTGAATAAAGTTTTTGGATGTTATTATAATGAAAAAAAAATATGATGGCTAATGAAGGTTTAATAAAAGAACCCTTTAAGTGTGTGTTTGGTTCAGCGTTTGGAGATCCCAAAAGCACTTTTTTTCACCACAAAAGCTATTTTTAAGAAAAAATTGGTGTTTGGCTGTAAACTTTAAAATCACTTTTTCAGTAGAAATAGTTTTTGAAAAAGCCAAAATACAGCTTTTTCAAAAGCTAGAATTTGAAGCTTTTCAAAAAAGCTCAAATTAGAGCTTTTTCGGGAAGCTCTTTTTTAAGTTATTTCCGTCACTTACGTTTTAAACAAACATCTATTCTCCTCTTGGTCTTTTCTGAAACCTGCTGACTCTTGGTTTTTGCTTCTACTCACGTTTCCCTCTCCTCTTCAGGTTGGTTCCACAGGCTATGTTATTTTTTTTTTGTCCATAAAGTTGATGTCCCATGTCTGCGTTAAAAACGCAGACGGTTGTTGACGCAGACGAACGTTTGCGTCAACAACACAGACGAACGTCTGTGTTCTGTGTTAACAACGCAGACGTTCACGTCTGCGTTAGTTTATTAAAAAAAATCTTTGAGTTTATTCCTTGATTTCTTTTCTTGTTGTTGGTTCATCATCCATATTACACGGCATGGTATATGCTCACTCAGATATAGATGATGCTGGAGAGATAGTTACCCCAACCCCGAGAGTAAAGAGAATTTTATCAAGTCCTCGTTGCCTTCCACACAGTGCACGGGTAATTCAGATTAGAGTTTGCGCTTTTTCCTCTTGTCTTGATCTCAGTTGAAACTCAAATCTTCTGACAGACTTGCATTCCCTTTTCCACAGAATACTTTTCAGCAATGCAGGATAAGTCAAGAAGTTAGATATTTATTCTACTCTTCGCAACTAGATTTTGGCAGGTTTTACGTGCATTTTTAGTTTGTATTGGGCTGATGTAACTACAGAAAACAACTCTGGAAAATAGATAATTTTTTTTCTGGTTGTAAATTAATGTCATGCATTTCTGTATCTAATGCCGGTTCAGGTTTTGCATGCTTTTGCAACATAAGGAGCACACTGCAATGAAGTGCGTGAATGGTTTAATGCCTCTGATGTATGTGCTGATGATTGACACACAGTGTTCTTCAAGAACTTTATCATCTCATTACAATATCATTCTTCTGGAAGTTTGTTTGATAATTTTGATTCCAGTCATTTCTCTGATGTGGCGGTTGTTGGTTTTTCTAGGTAGTAACTAGTACTGAGTTTATACTTTATACTGATATTTTAGCATGAATCAAAATCCTTGTTTCATAACATGTGAAACTTTTTTGCAGGATTGGATAACTTACAAGGATCAAACGCATGATTTCTTCCTTCCTTCAAGTGCCCAATCTTCAGCTGCAGGAGTGGCAGGTCTGATTGAGAATTCATCATCTATTACCTAT
>JANZLX010000009.1:6828069-6841526 GCA_025531955.1 Erythroxylum orinocense | reverse complement strand
TTAGTAATAAAAATAAAAATAATTTATTTTTAAGTTTTATTTAATTTATAATTATTATTAGTAATAAAATATTTATTATTATCTTAAAAACTTTGAAAAAAGGGGGAGAATGAGAAGTAGGAGGGAGGGAGAAAATTTTTGAAAATTTTTGAAAATTTTGCAAAAAAATCTTTCAATTTTTTAAAATTTTCGGTACCGATCAGCATTTAACCAGTATTTTGAATACCTGCTGATACCGACGAAATTGACCGGTACCGACCGGTATTTTTCACCGGTACCGACTATCCCTGTAATTAGTTTCGGCCAGTACGGTACGAAATTCAAATCATTGCTTAATATTGATATCAAAGTGATTCAATTCAAATATGAAATCTTATCCCATCTCTACTTACATTTAAAAGCTAAACAAACCTCCAAAACAAAGTTCAAACTTGTTAATTGAGCTAAAAGATACGACCTAAACTCATATTCAAACTCGATTAAACCAAACTTAACATTGAGACCGAGCTACTTAATTTTAATATCGAAGTGATTCAATTCAAATCTGAAGTCTTTTCCCATCTCTACTTACAATATTTAAAACCTAAAACAAACCTCCAAAACAAAGTTAAAACTTGTTAATTGAGCAAGATGATATAACCTAAACTCGTATTTAAACTCACCAAACAAAACTTTAACATTAAAACTGAACTTATCTAATTCAACTCCAAAGTCTTTTCCCATCTCTACTTTCAATATTTAATAACTAAAACCCCTCCAAAACATAAGCATGAGAAATCATCATTATCAACTCTGAAACGTTTTAGAAATCGAATCTCTACATATAATGATTAGTATTCATATAGAATCTGATCTTCACACACTGCCATCTAAATTTCATGCTAGAGAATGAAGAGTACAGAAGAAAATGAACCTAAATCCAGTAGATATAAACAAAACTGCATTCATATCCAATAACTTGTAGGTAATCTCCAACCTGGTTGAGCAAAATATGAAGAGTAATCTTTAAGAAATCACATTTTTAAAGAAAGGATGGAACTTATACATATGATAGAAAATGCAAGAAAATCTTGCTTGGCCTTTGCCTACGCTCAAAAAGAAAATGAATTAGCCATAGAACTCAGATAGAAAGAATGAACTTCTTTCATCTCTATACAAAGAAAAAAGATACTTTTATATGTTTCTTTTTTTCTCACCTCGTGTAAGCTGATAGACATATAACAACAAAGTTGAGTTAATGCTCCAGGTTTCATTTATCAACATGACTTCTATGCTAATCGTTGTTCATTCTTAGATTCGATCATAGTAACAAAATCACGGCAGCAGGCTCCCTGCCTAATTTGAACAATCTTCAGTTTCATTGTTGCTGTTCCTCTCGGTTTGTACTTCAAACTCTGCCCAAGAAACATCTCCAGATGTTGAAAGAGCCCTTAATGATCAATTTTTAAACCCTAACATGCTTTGCTTAAAGAAATTGGCACGGTTTCACAGACTTGAGCGCTTCAAACAAACCAGCACACCAATGCCTGTTACAACAACCGCACCCATGATAATACTGTAGTGGAAAGACGACCATCCACTCTTCTGGAGGGTAGTTGTAGTCGGTTCTGAAGTAGCTTCCTTGCTTGAATCAGTAAAATCCAGATGCAATCTTAAAACCTGGGAGAGTGCAGGAGAGATCGAGTCATATAAAGCAATGAATAAAGTCTAATAAAAAATTCTTTAAATTTGAATATTACTAAAACTTTGGTTTTTGCTTCAGCTCAGATATAACCCTAGTATATCACAAAACGCACAAAGATACTGCAGGAACTATGTTACCTTCAGCCCAGCAGATCTGGCATGATTAACGGCACTGATGAGGTCTCCATCAGTTGCAAGCAAAACTTTGTCACCTTCATCATCTTCATACTACAAAAGGGATTTTAAATAAGGCAAACTTTATGACTAGGAATTCAGAAAGGGTTTGGATAAAAGAGTTATGTTATTACTATCTTACCAAAAGTTGAACACGATCTCGACCATTGCCAGCACCAATCCTTTGCAAGACCTCAGATGCAAGCTCATTTACAGTTTCTGGGCCTGAAACAAATAGAATGCACAATGAATATGTCAAGCTAAGTTGGATTGAATTACTTCAACAAACATTCTTTGAAGCTTGAAGTGAATATGCATCCAGGTTGATGGTTTATTTTCGTATCATTCATCCTTTGTTCCATGACCTTCTCAATTTTTTAATTTACACCAAACAGTCAAGCCCCTCATATCCACATTTAGGTTAACATACAAATAGAGGAACTTATATAGCATATAATATGATCAATATTGCAATGAATCACCACTTACTGCAATTGAATCGATGTACTCGGCCCTTTGGATCCTCAAATTTGAAAGCGAATGAATTCCCCAAACCAAGGGATGGATATTGGAACTTTCCCGTTTCAGTTGCATCTGAGGTCATCAATGCTGACATTTCACTGATAGAAGCATTTTACAGTGTTAGTTAGAAAAGTCACCAGATCACAAGAAAAGTATCACAGCATGCAGAAGTTAATGACCTTTGAGTGTCATAATCCTCTGGTGGTTCTAAAGCAAGAGCAGAATCCCAAAACTTTTGCATCATCGTGTTTGCAACATCATTAACTGCTCCAGAGCTACTTTCAACCTAGTAAAAGTTCAAATGTGCATCCAATTTTTAGACAGCATTAGCATAAAAACTAAAACAGCATTCACAAATTATCTTAACACAGAACTTATCAACATGTTGCCCTATTACGACTTTATGGGGGAACAGAGTTGCATAACACAAGCACGAATGCACTGGTGTAGTTCAGTTTGAAATATGCTCCTAGATGAAAAATCCACAAATAAAAACTTAATTCCAAAGCAAGGACCAATAGAGCTTGATAAGAATTTCATAGGATCAAAATGAAACTCATCCCTTGTCAATCAGAAGTTCATTTATTTTCAAAAATAATTTAATCTATGTTCCACGTGCCATGCTTCATATTGCCATGCCTTTAATAAGACCATTTGACAGAAACGAGGACTAGTTAGTTGTACAAGAATCTCCTGAAGTAGCACACATATCTACCACAAGAAAAGAAAAAAAGTTCACAAGCTTGAAAGGAAGCATAATTGCAAATGTGGCAGGTTAGACACTTCATTGATCTTTCTTTTTATATTTCCTTCGCATTACACGATTCTATTACAAAATGTTGCATGCATAGCACAGTGTGTAAGAATAAGAAGAGAGCTTACCATTGAAATTGCAGCATGAGTTAGCTGAAGCACATCTATACATGCAACCACTAATCCTTCTACACAAGAGAGTCAATAGATTGGCATCATATGCAGTTTAATAAGTTAGCTGATATTTAAATTTTCATTCCATGACTCAAAGAAGTAGGCAAACCTTTATCCATTACAGGAAGATGCAAAAACTTCCCATCATGCATTACATGCAATGCATCTAGGATTGAAGTCTCCAATGTTGCATATTCAGGGTTTGGTGTCATCACCTTTAGCATTGAAAAAGGGGGAAATCATAAAAATATCAAGAGAATGCACAACCTTATTGTCATATGCTTAATTCATTAAAAGGTTATAACTGAATTGTAGGGTTAAACTTCACTCCAAGTAAAATGCTGAGTATCATAATTAAAATAAAAATCATGTATTTTGCATCGACTAACTCATGGAATTTGAAAATGCACAGAAACAAGTGAAAAGGAGTAAGCAGAACCTTTTCCACTAGAGTCAATTCAGGAGAAAGATTTTGTGCAACAACGCGCATTAGAATATCCTTTGAACTGCAAGTGAGGAGCATCAACTGATAAAAAAACACCACAAATATACATAAAAACAACACCAATATACTTCCAAAACAGCATCCATGCAAAAAATTAATCTTGGGGAATATTGAACAAATAAGATTCAGTTTAGAAATGTTACGTCAGTATTCCCAGAATTTTGTGCCCAGTAATAACAATGACCGAGCTAACCCGCAACTCCCTCATCTTTTTCGCTGCAACATAGACTGGATCTGATGGTGAAGCAACCGCAACCCTGTGAACATGTATAGCTACAGAAATTGGTACGTGAAAACCCTCCTCTATGTCTAAATTAAGTGATAAAGTGGACCAAAAGACAAATTAGCATTAAGAGTTACTTTGTTTGTTCACCGACAATAGTTGCCAGTGAAGGTTTGAACATCCGCTCCCTCAAAGTTTCTAGGAAATTATATGGAGCTGAAATACAAGATAAGAAGCACAAAGCAAATACTATCAAATTGATATCCAAGAAACACATATAACAGTTCTGCAAGTGCTGCAAGGGAGAGATAATTAAAGAAGATGTCATATAAATAACACAAACAAGTTCAAAAATTCATTCCCAATCAAATTTCCCATGCTTCCAATATGTGACCAGAAGTTCATATAACAAAAGCACCTATATTCTCCAAGCCCATGAACATGGCTAAAATTAAACACCTATATTTCAATTTTCAAATTCTCATAATTTCATGATCACATCGATAAGCATGATTCATTTTGAACAAATAAACTAAATTATCATAAGCTTGCTCTTCCTTTTAGGCATGCAAATAAAAAAACATAATAAAAGTACAGAAAATTTGCTCTTGCTTAAAGTGATTAAATAGTTTAAGTGAAGTAGTTGCAAAATTCCATAAAAAACGGTACAAGAGGACAAGCAGTCCCATCAGAAGTGAACAGACAAGAACCTGAAAGTACCATCCAAGGAAAAGTACAAGAGAAACTAACATGACATGTTGCTTCCCCAGTGGCGTTCGGCTCCTTCAACAGCAGCTGCAATGGCACTTCCTTGCTCAGCAACTTTTTCCATTCTTGATATAGCATCATAGAGGCACTTGGTAATATCCAGCAATGCGATAACTTCACCATTCTCCACAACTGGGAGGTGCCTAAATTTTCCTGTTTCCAGAACAAAGCACACAAAGATGCCACTGAATTATTACATTTTTCTGATCAAATCAAAATCAACCACCATTATTTTACGCCATTAAATCAAACAGAGGCAGCTAGAATCCAACCCTGAACCATCTTCTGGAGAGCTTCTATGGCTAACGCATCTGAGTTGACAAAAATTGGATTCCTTGTCATTATTTTGGAAACCACCGTCTGTTCAGGCCTCAATCCCTCTGCAATGACTCTAGCAGCAATGTCCTATTTCCAGATTCCAAAATAGTAGAGCCAAAGAATAACATACTTGGAATCATGAAGGAAGCATAAGCACAAAGAACAATAAAAATAAAGCACTATGAACCTTATCAGTAGCAATCCCAGAGAGCAAAGCATTGGCATCAGTCAACAAAACTGCGTCCACGCGACGAGCTGCCATTCTCCGGCAAGCATCCGACACGGTGGTCCCTTCTGGAATTGTCAACGCTTTTGATAACTTCAATTTCTTCACTGTCCTCTCACCAGACCTAAACGCATTTCCAACATGACATCACGTTCTCTAAACCATGTTTATCCAAAGCTCACACCGAAACCATAAACCACGAATCAAACAGACCCAATTCCCCATAAACACATATAAACTGCACCAAATCGCGAAAGAAAAAAGGAAGAAACCTACGATTGAGACGGCGGAGACGACGGCTTCGAGTTGGTTCCGTGACTGGGACCGTTCTCCGTCCCCGTCAGCGACGAAGACGACTTTTTGGAACCCGACGTCCCTCGTTTCAAGCTGTTTCGTTTGGGAGGTGGAGGAGGAGCCATCTGGCTGCTCATCTTCCCAAACTCCCTCGAACCAAATCCAATCCAAACAACAAATTAGCGTTCTATCAATCAGAATCGAAACCAATTCGATCGAAACAAGAGACGTGACTCCAGAATTCGTGGAGACGAAAGGGAGAAAGAGATTAGGGTTTGAAAATGAAATGTGTGTTCATTTATTTTCCCACCTCAGCTTACTAATTCAAAATCCGAATTAGATTTATTAGTTATATAATTTCTCGATATTTTTGGATCCGTTTTTTTGTGATGGAGAAGAGATCATGGGGCGTGACTTCTACGCGAAGAGCTGCAGTGTCAGTTTCAATTTTTTCTCCCTTTTTTTTTAACACTATAGAGCATATTATTCAGATCCAATGTTAAAACGTCGTATAAAAAAGAAGAGCATACCCCTACTCAACGCTAGACATAGAATTAGCTGCCCTAATTATGGTATCAGTAGCTTGATTTGTTGGTTTTCTAACAAACGCAAAAGAGATCGACGATAGCTCATATAGAAGAGCTTTACAATCTTAAATGATCATTGAAAAATAAGAAGAAAATATACGCATAGATGAAAAAAAATTAGGTAACAACTTGACAATCCGTTTCCACATATATGGGGAAAAAAATAAAGATTTGATCCAACTCAAAGCCTTCTGAAAACAAAGTGCTTCGCCCACTTGTGGATCTCGCCAACTTGGGAGCCTCATCAATTTACCAACACAATTATGCCCATGAGAGTTGCGGATAAGCATACCAAGGCCATAATACCCATTTTCCAACAAAGCCACATCAACGTTACACTTGAATTGATTCGGAGCAAGAGCCTCCCAACAAGCCAAAGGGCATGGACTTCGCGGTACGTTGGTAGTAGTTGACGATTTTGCTGTCTGCCATTCAGTGAGTGTCGTCCTTGCTCAATTGAAGATGAAACGATGTGGGCGAAACTGCAACGACCACATAACTTCATTGCGAAAAACCCACAAACTCCATATAATCATAAAAATCTCCTCCTGGTGGGATTGTGAGAAAGATGTAACCACGTTCGTAAGCCATTCATGCAAAGAGGAAATAGTGTGCCAGCCCACATTTGATAGTAGCCAAACGGATTGGGCAAAATCACAGGTATAAAAAGCATGTAATGCTGTTTTCAGCGCCTTTACGCAAACAGGACATAAATCATCTAAAAGCATATGCCGCTCTCTCAAGGTGGCTTGCATGAAAGTATATTGCGTATAAGACGCCAAAGGAAAATCTATACTTTACCTGGAATTTGAACTTTCCAGAGTTTTTCCCATGGGAAGGCAGCAACCAAAAAATTTTCATTAGCCATCTCGGTGCTAAGTCTGTAGCCGTCTTTGACTTGATATTCACCTTTCCTATTTTTTTTCCATACCCAATCATCCGAATTAATTGAGAGACTTAGCGGAATTTGTAAAATGAGATCTGCATCCCGTGGGCTAAAGGAATTGCGAGTCAAAGATTCATTTCATTGTTGTCCTACCATGAGATCGGCGACCATAGTTAAGTTTCGATCTTCCAAATATTCCGTCTGAATAGTAGGATCCCTATCATCCATTAACTAGGAATCTCGCCATATATTAATGGTAGCACCATCCCCAATGCGTCTTCGACATCCCTGCAATAAGATAGGTCGTGCTTGACATATACTTTGCCAAATCTGGCTTGGATTGTTGCCTAGAGGTGCTGTGAGAAACTCAGAGTTTGGGAAGTATCTGGCCTTTAGTATTTTTGCAGCAAAAGAGATGGGGCATTTAATCAACCTCCATCCTTGTTTTGCTAGTAAAGCAAGGTTAAATTGTTGCAGGTCACGATATCCTAAACCTCCATGAATCTTTCTGTAACACCCCATATTAGGGGTTAAGAAAATTCAATACATTTCATATGAATTGAGGTTGAGTGTTGGATGAATTTCAATAGCAAATTGTATTGTTTGAATCAGGTTGTAATAAATGAATGGAAATTGGGAATGATAAGTTTTTCATGAGGGTAATTTGTGTATGTTGATTTCCAAGGAAAAACCGTATTGATCTAGGGTGAATTTGGCCAAGTTGTCTTCATAGAAGTTGTAGTTCGTCTTTATAGCTTTCCAACGCTATAAAGTATGCAATTTTTCGATATTGGAGTTGAGAGTTATGATCATTGCAAGTTAGGATGTAGTAGTGGAAGAAATTCCCGATCCATTTGAGTTTATGAAGTGATCTTGGACTCGAAAGAGTGGATTTTGACAAGATTATGAGTATAGGAGAAGTTAGGATGGATTTAGGACCCTTTGGAGGGGTCTTGGAGGGTGAAAATTTGTTACACCCGAAGGTTACACGGCCTGCCTGTGTGAATTTACACGGGCTGTGTTTTTCTAGGCACAGGGACACTATTTCATCCGAAGGTTACACGGCCTGACCGTCTGATTTTACATGGTCCGTGTATTTTGATCTAGAAAACAACAAAATGTCAATTTTTGTTCTTTATGAAAGTTTTAGCCCTAGATGTCTTCTTTCCAACCGTCTAAGAACGAAGGCAATCAGATATCTATATTTAGAGTTATGGCGTTTGTGCCAAAGTATGTTCAATAGGAATCAGGATATGAACATTTTGGATTCGTTTAGTCATAACTCCTCCGTCCGACCTTCGATTGAGGTGATTCTTTAGGCGTTAGAATCCTAACATGTTTTTTTGTCTCTACATGAAATTTTATAGTATTTTGAGTTAAAATAAAAAAGTTTGATGTAAGAGAAGTAAGGGGTCGGTTTGGAGAGCTTGATCGGACTATGAATATACTTTGGATTTTTAAGCATATTTTTAGCTTTAGAGCTCCGATCGGGGTGGTTCTTGTTTCTAAATGAACTAGAGACTAAGAGCTACATGTTTTAAGAAGCCAATTATGACTTTTATGATTTCATTTTGTGGGGTCACCTTCGTGGCTTGAGTTGCTAAGTGAACAATGTGAACCGATGATGGCTAATGAGGGTACTTTGAAGTAACCCTAACAAGGAAACCCGCTCAGGTTTATGATGGTTAAATGAATTTGATTTTGGATCGATTGTTGGGCCTTGTTTAAGGAGTAAGCTCGTGCTTTATAAGGGTTAAATGAATTAACCCTACATGTTTCATGATTTTCGAAGAGTGTTGAATAATAATAATAATAATGAGTAACGAAGATCACGTTTCATGATTTCACTCCAGAGGTTGGATTCCGGATTTAAACGAGATCTAACATTTGTGGTATCTTTATGATTTCCTAAGAGGTTGGATTCCGGACTTAATCAGGATCCAACATAGGTGGTATTAGAGCAAGAAGAGATTACAAGGAACAATGTTAAAGTATGATGGTATTTTGTTAAGCGTTGGATTTCAGAAACGGGATCCAACAGATTTTGGCAAAGTTGCCTTCTTGAGAGTTGTAGATCTTTCTTTTAACTTTCCAACGATATATAGTATGAAAAATTTGGACGTCGGAGTTAAACGTTATGATCCTTATAAATTGTGAAGTTTAGAGAAAAATAGAAATGAGACGATAGAAATGAAACGATACGAGTTATGACAATTATGCTCAGACATGTACAATATGAGTAAAGATATGAACATATTGGATTCTTTTGGCCATAACTTCTTCTCTAGACCTCCAAATGACTTGATTCTTGAACCATTGGATTTGTAAGACATTGATCTACATCTCCACCAAGAATAATAGCTATCTGAAATTAATGGAGGAAGATCGAGTCAAAAGAGTGGGACAAGTATAGGGTGTGTGCTCTTAAGTAATATGAATTGTTGTTATTCCACTGAATATACTTCATTATTTTGATGATTTCTGGAGCTCTACTGATCCAAATAAGATGATTTTTATTTTGCGGTAAACTAGAGACATGAGACTACAAATGGGATGAAGAAATTGTTGGTTAAATACCCAAGATTTTTCATGAACATGCATTGTACATAATTCATGCTATACGTGTGCGTTATTGAATACTTATAATTGTGTAAATTGTGATATTGTGTACATTATTGATTATAGAGGGGAAACTGGAACGTCAAACTTTAGACTTTGGCGGATCTTTTAGGCATTAGATTCAGAAACAACTTGTGAGTAACATAGACAGTTTCTCTCAATTAATTGTTTGCTTTAAAATATGTTTTGAATAATGACATTGGCGTGGTTTGACTGTGTTGATTTCGAAAAATGAAGGTCCGATGATTCTAATGTATGAATGAGTTATTAAAGTGCTCCTTGTATGTGAACATGACGAAATAAGTGATTCACAATGTGAAAATTGTGAATATGCATATGAATGTAAAAGTATGCTTAGCACTTCTGTTGAATGCCGAACTACGGTCCGATGATGAATGTGGTCTAAAATGTGAAGTGCATCCATGTGATTGACCGAGATTATATGATGAGAAACATTCATTACATGAATGCATGTAAGATAAAGGAAGTTATGATCGGAGTCGCCAGGATAAAGAGCTTAAAGCTCAGAATATGATTAGAGCCTCGAGCTTGAGTGCGACTGTACCCGATATCCACTGAGGGATATAGGACATTATATGACACAGCTCGGTATCCACTAAGAGATATGAGCTAGTAAAAAGGCACTCGGTCATAACGACAATAATAAATGAAAGTGAGTCTCAAGTGTATTGCAATTATAATTGATATGTGTGTTTTGTATGAACGATATGACTATTCTAAACATGGGATGTGATATATTATTAATATGCAATGAGGTGAATATTATGTTACGTGTAATGATGTGATGCATGAATTGAGTGAGCCATTGATGATGGTTACCTCATTGAGTTTGCAAAACTCACCAAAATTGCAACGTTGTCTTTTGAGGACTGAGAGACAACTCTAGCTACTTAAGAGGCTCTACCATCGTGTAAATTGTGATTGGCAAGAGAAGTCATGGCTCAAAGGTCGGTCAGTTGGAATTTATGGATAGATTAGATAGACTGCATATATTTTCCTCTCTTATGTAGTCCTTTTATATTAGGTTTTGATGTTATATCTATGAAAAATGTTGTTGAAGTGATTGAGGATAAACCAAATGAGCTTAATTAGGATAATGTACTTGAAGATAATGGTTACGATGATAATAATGTAGGGTTTGGAGGTAATGTAGATAATACTGATGAAAATGAAGAGAATGCAAAAATTTTAGATGATGTCTCAAATGTTTATGATGGATATGCTGGAGATGACGGAAATGTGGAGAATGAAGAAGATGAAGAGGATTTATATGATGGAGATGAAGATGATGAAGAGGATTTATAGGAAGGAGATGAAGAAGATCAAAAAGATGGAGATGGAGACCGTGGAGATGATGCAGGTGATGAAGATGATGTAGATGATGAAAATGATGAAGATAACTTATTAGTGATATAGATGATATGGTAGATGATGTGAATAGGAGGGAAAAAATACCTTGTTTATGATGAAAATGTTGTTGAGCCTTGCATTAAATTAAGGATGCTTTTTAAGCATGCAATTAGTTTGTTGTCCATCAAAACAAAGAGGACTGTCATATTTACCAAAAATAAGCCCAAATTTATCCAAGGTGAATGTAGGACAGAGAATTGCCCTTGCTATATATATGAAGCATTTGATAAGAAGCTGCAGTGTTTTCAAGTTAGGAAATTTAAGGACACTCATGACTGGAATAGGGTTTATACAAATACTAGGATGAATACCAACGCTTCTGACTTATTGATAGATAAGCTTAAAAGGGAGCCAATTTTGATGAATGATGATATCAGATTTTATGTTAAGGATTGTTTTGGTGTTGAAGTGCTTATGAGTATGGTGAGAAGAGCAAAGAATTTTTTTGACAGTGTTGTGATCAACATTGAAGAGGAGTATAGGAAACTTTGGACTTATACTGAAGTCATTAAGCAGACCATCCTAGATAGTATAGTTAAAATGACAGTGCCTCGACCAATTCCAACATCTCCACCTATTTTTGAAAGAATGTATATATGTTTAGAAGTTCTTAAACATGCATTATCTTGGCCTAGATGGATGTTGGCTTAAGATTATGACTAAGGTTTGAACTTCCATGTTGGGCCTCGAACCTTTCTTGGAAGTTAGAACTGTTGTATGTGATATGTTGGAAGTTAAAAGCTAGAAAATGTATAGGGTCATTGAGCATGGTATGGTGTTTTAGCTATAACTCGATCTCTAATTATCCAAATGAGATGGTTTTTAATTTGGATTAAACTAGAGAGATAAGGCTACAAATTTTATGATGAAATCAAGTTTTGATTCAATCTCTAAGAAAGTCAATTTTCAGATGGAAGCTAAACACAAAATATTATTTTTGGATATGAGCAGTACAAAAATGTTTGGCGTATAAATTTCAGACCATGAAACTAAATTGAATGATTTTTTATGACATTAGAAGATTTAGACAATGAAGAACAGTTTTCTAGAAGGAAGTGTTAGCAAATTCCTTCAATTGCATGCTTAGAAAAGGTTTGATTTTGAAAGGAGGTAAGTATGATTTAGAATGAATTTTGAGGTCTTAATAAATTATTTTGTGGAAATTAATTATCATGTTAATGGGATTTAATTAACATGTTAATTTGAGTAAGATCATATGGCATAGGTTGATTGAATAATTGAATTAAGGGGGTAAGATGGCATGAGGGCATTTTGGGCATGTCACTTAATCATTTAAGTTCCTAGGCTAATGATTAAGGGCAATTTGGACATTGTGCAATTAATGAGGGTATAAAAGCAAGAGAAAAGAGTTGTCTTGGGGGTAAAAGAAGCAAGGAACGAAATTGAAGGGAGAGAGAGGAGAGAGAGAGTCATAGAAAGGGGGAAAGAAGGAGAAAAAGAAGAGCATGTTAGGGTTTGGTTTTTTTTAAGCTTCCAACAAGGATTTTGATGTTTCTTCAAAAAGGAAAATCGTGGAGGATGATGCAAGCCTCCATCCAAGCCAAGAAATTTATTGTTTGGAGAAGATCAAGGTAAGAGTGTTTTTGATTTATTGAGTTTGTGAAAGGGTTGTGGTTTAGATATCTTAAGAAATGCATGGGTTTGTGAATTCTAAGGTCAATTTAGTGATATTGTGTTATGGGTTTCTTAATTGGAAGTGTCATTGATTGGGAATTTTGTTCATGTAGAGGGAAAATCCAAGAGGAAGTAAGAGGAGCAAGAGGAGAAGCATGTTGGACAAGTATAAGCATGGAATTATAAGGTGGGTTTTCATGTTTATAATTGAAGTAATGAGAATTGAATGTGTTTTCAAAATCAAGAAAATAAAATGTTTTCAATAGCTTCTTAAATGTTGTTTTATTGTTTGTAATTGATATGAGAAATTGCTAAATTTGTTGCATTAAATGCTTTTGAATGATTTGATGAATTGTTATATGAATTGGGTTGAGAAATTGTGAAAGACTGATGTGAATGCATATGAAGTATGCCATGCTCATGAAATCAAGTTTTCAAAATGTGCCATTTAGGAAAATTTTTTTCAAGTCATGAATTTCATGTTAAGTGGGTTTGTGGTAGTCCCCAAGAACCGTTACGTGCACGTTGACCCAAGAAATAGGCTTCTCCCGCCTGCCCGCTAGTGGCACGGAGCTCCTTCACGGACTCCCCAAGTTTACGGCTACACAGGACCATTATATGGGAATGTGTAGTACGTCAAGAATTTGGACTTACCCAAA
>JANZLX010000009.1:6803364-6815690 GCA_025531955.1 Erythroxylum orinocense | reverse complement strand
TTTGCGTTAAATCCATCTTTTGAGACAGCTGCTATTAGTTTGTCAAGTCTGGCCAGAAGTGGATCTTGATTCTCTTGAATGGGTAAGTCTTTGATTATGTACTGGTCTCTTGCTGGTTTCCTGAAGAAATCAAATAACAACAGAGAGATAGTTTTTTGTTGTCAAAAAATCAAATTACATTCTATCAAGTTTTAATTAATTTCACCAGCATATGATGGCTTAATGTGTGTAAGGAATAAGGAGAAAAAGAGATACTACCCTTCCATGACAGATTCTTTTTGCTGGTCCTGCTAACTTTGCAATTCTTGGGGTTACTGGAAATGGGTTCTTGTCTGTGGATATAATTTGCGGCCTGAAAGTACTTTATATACAAAACTTGGCTAACTAAACTTCTTTTGGCTTTGTATATACAACAACCACAATCGTCCATTGTTAAAGTTAACTCAGCCTGTATGGTCTTTAAAAAATCTTATTATGATAGGAACTTGCATAGACTTAAGAATATACAAAGCCAAAAGAAGGTTAGTTAGCCATTATTACTTCAACGACCACAATCGTCTATTGTTAAAGTTGAAGACAGCCTACTTAGTGTTTTAAATAAGATAGGAACTTTCATAGACTTTGGGTTGAAGACTTATACTGGAACAAGTAGTAAGTGATATATAGTGTCTTTCTATTAAGAAATGACAAATATGCCTCTTTCCATCAATTGGGCAATCAAATGATTGTGGCAATTGATAAAAACTAGGATAGGATATGAATGATACAGTAAAGTTGCATTTAACCTTATTAATTGTTGAAGAAGCGAAGAAGAAAAATCAAACAATTACTACCTTTTTTTTAATCTGGTTGAAAGAATATTAAGATAACTCCTAAAGTAAAATTTAATGGAGAGTATAATGATGTGTAGCCAAAGGAACAAAGATAATAGATTGAGGACAAGATTAAAGAATTCCAAGAGTTTACTTAAAGACACTTGAATCAGTTATATTGATGAAGCTTGTGCATAAATAAATGTTAGAAAACCTATTTAGGGTAAAACATTATTTTGTTTTTCATATACACTTATTTTCCTGATGTACAATTTTTACCGTTATAAGAACATATAAAAACTCACATATTTAAGAAAAATGATTTAAGTTACTCTCAAATTTGTGTCACCTTTTTGGAGAAATTACGGCAACTAGTTTGCATATGTATCCATTAACTAAACATTCATCAAGCAATGTGTAAAGAGGAATATAAAACTAAAGTTGATGATTCTTTCAATAAAAAAGAAGATTAAGTTACAAGTTTTCCTTATAAGAACAATAAATTTACTGAAAATTTTAAAAGGGACTTATATTAGCATTCTAAACAATTTCTTGGTCAAAATTGATAAAAAGTCGAAGAGAAAGAATAATTGCAGCATTGTCCATTAGAGATAATGAAATTGAATTCCTTAATTAATCAAGAGATTAATACAATGAAGAAATATTTTATTTCCCTACAAGCTTTATGTGTTGAGGGCGTACAATATACAAAATTAATAATTACACAAAACTTTTATAAATGTTTTAGTCTACTATAAATTAGTATAATTATAAAGTAAATTAAATCAATTAAAATTTTTAAAACTTTTAAATTTCTTTAAACCACTCTTGTTATTTGATTCTAAGTTGAAAGGATTATAAAAAAATAATTTTTTGTAAATAATATAATAAGTGAGGATTAACTTTATTAGTTAACAAAAATTAAAGTAACATCTAGTCAAGAAGATAGAATCAAATTAGGGTAAAAGATAAGGAAGAAACACCACTAATACCATCCTTTTTTTTTTTCTTATTATCATTTTTTATAACTTCCACATTAACACCACTTTGTTACATACTATCACAATTGTAATATATTGTAAAACCAAATCACCCTACAATCATAAAGTGATGGGCTAATTAAGCAAACAACTAGTGTTGTATGTTGTGATCGCGATAGAATACATATTGTTAAGTAGGACAAATACAAATAGTGATGGTATATATGAAGGAAAAGGAACTCACTTGATTCGAGGAGGCATAAAAGAAGGAATAGAGATAAAAATAAGTATGAAGATGGAGGTAGGGTTTTTGAAGGAGCAGAAAAGCATATTGAAATGAATCAGTTGATATGTTTAATGAAAACAATCAAGTCTAATTTAGTTGGCTAATTTAAAGACAAAGAAGTTTTGATAGATAAATAAATTGACTAGTTGTCTAATTACTGATTAAGCTGATTCAACCATTTGATCAAGTTATATTTTTATTTACTGCATAAAGCAGTCATGTGAAACATACAAAGAGTGATACTCCGTAGATTGGAAGTCTTATCTATAAACTCTAATATTATTACCATAAATTAAAAAAGAAATAAGAATATCATAATGCAAATTTATTTTGTTGATTGCTTGGCCATCATCTTATTATTATGAGATAACAGTTATGAACTTTATCCCATCGTAAACTTAAATTATTGTGAATCTGCCAATGTTAGTGCCTCCATCAATTATTCATTTTTTTAATCTAGTTGAAAGAATATTAAGGAAAGAAAAACAAAATTTAATAGAAAGTATATCGACGCCTAGTTGAAGAACAAATATATTAGATTGAGGGCAGGGTTAAAGAATTTCAAGAGCTTACTTAAAGAAACTAGAATCGGAGTTAGAAAACTATTTAATTAGGGTAAAATATTATTTTGTTTTTTATATACTCTATTATTGTTTCTAATGTACAATTTTTATTAAAATAAGAACTTACAAAAACTCACACATTCAAGAACAAAATGAATTAAGGTACTCTCAAATTTGTGTCACAGTTTTTAGCGAATCTATGGTAATTAGTTTGCACACACATCCATTAACTAAATATCCATCAAGCACAGGGATAGAGCCAGACTCAATTTTAAGGGAGAGCCGGAGGTCAACATCAGATAGGAATCTGTTTTTTTTTAAGGAGGACACTTATATTTGTAATTTTAAAAATTTTAATTATATAAGTCATTAAAAAAATGAAAGGGGTGCTATCTGATGCTAATTATTTCATAAATTGTTGCTAATTATTTTTTTTATCACCAATGATATTTTGGTGCTCTTAGTTCTCGTGGCTAAATGTTATTGGCTATGTTACTATTAACGTAACTAATAATATCTATTAAGGAATTTTAGTCATCACTCAAAATTATTGGCAACGATATAGGAGATGTAGCAAAAAATTTTTTTTTGCGTTTTTGGAAATGCAGCCAAAAATTATTGGCAACGTTTTTTCAAAACGTACCTAAAAGGTTTTAATGACGATTTGAAAAATGTAGGCAACTCTTTTTAGCTATTTTATTTTTTAATAAACATTATTAGTAAAAATTTTATCATGTTAATTATAATTGTTGGTGACATTTTTTATCCATATTATTGTATGTAATATTTTGAATTTTTGTTTTATAATTTATTATAAAAATATAATTAGAAGTAATTAAAAATTAGAAACATTTTATATAAATAATAAAATATTATTAAATGTTAAATACAAATGTTAACAAAAATAATTATGTCCAAACTAAGAGTTGTTTTCATTGTCAATACTACTTGTATGATTCGGGCCAAGTATTTGTTTGACCATCTTTTCAAGCTTGACGAGCTTTCATTCATTATGTTCTAATTTAGCCTTAAGCTATTGTTTCTCCTGTTCAAGACGGTCAACGTATGTTGTTCTTGATGAGGATGAAGGAGTTAGCTTAGGGCCAAATCCAAAACGTTTGATGTAGTCGAATCTTATACCAAGTACATTGTTGCAAATCTTATCTACATTTGGCTCATTTTTGTTAGACAATGATCTTTGCAACAACTCCTACATCTTATTTTAACATTAAAAAAACAAAAAATTAAATCCAAATATTTTTAGTTAGTACGACATAAATAAATAAAATTTAAATTTAAACAAATTTTTATACGTACATAATTATTTTGTGTTTCTTCTAACATCCACCCTTGACCTTAAATAAACTTAAAATTTAAACAAAAGGTTTTTACGTACATAGTTATTTTGTGCTTCTTCTAACACCCACCCTTGACTTTCCTTATAGTGAGTGAGTTTGTATAATGTGATCCTATTATACTCTTGTCCATGAAAGCTCCCTCTCACTCTATTTTACGAAAAAATTAATTGAAAACACAATAAATAATATTGTATTTACTAATATAATTATAACTTATAAACAAAGAGCTTACATATTTTTTTTGTATGACAACAAATGATTTAGAGCCTTAGTTGTGAGGAGTTTTTCAATTTTCCTCTATTAACCTTGGCTTTCTCACACTTTTTTTAAATAAAGAAAAAAAATTATTTTTCCTTTGTTAACCTTGGCTTTTTTTTACACTTTTCCTAAATAAAGAAAAGAAATAGTCATTAAATTGTGTAAAAATGTTAATAGAAGCAAATGTGAAAAGAATGAAGTCAAACCTTAATGTTAGCAGAGACACAATAATCACACATTTAACTCCAATTTTTTGGAGACATCTGTTCAGGAACATGTCTCCTTGCCTCCTAATCAAAAGGAAAATCTTTGTAGTATTTATGTACGATGATCCTTGGACTTTTGTTTCAACGGTGAGGTCACACAGCTAGAAACTTCAGGATTGTTGATATCAATAATATTAAACTTTATTTGTGAACAACAAGTAAAAGTGACATTAGTCTTTAAATAAGTAAAAAAAGCACATAATTAAATAAATTGAAAAATTATCAAAACTTTGTCTAAAACATGTTGTAGCAAGTCATCTTCCTTCAAATACTTGGCATTCTGAAGGCAACGCAATTAGCCCTAACAATGACCCCTAACTCACTAGATAATTTAGCTGATTGGATCTTGTTAATAAGACGAATTTGTGAGATGTCAATATGTATAGACAACTTGTTATTCATTGCCACATTTATGCGTTGCAACTCAGAACCTTTATTAATACCTCAACCTCTTTTTCTAATGTTGGTATTGGAACACCAACAAAAGAATAAGGATAAGCAAAAGCGCATTAAACATGTAAATATATATTTGAGCATAAGTCTAATTATAGGTGGTAAAATTTATCAAACTTAAAGATCCCTTAGCACTAGTTAAGGCGATGGAGGTTGTTGCTAACTAGCTTCATTGATGGATAAAGTTGGTTCTTATTGTTGGTTAGGGTTGGATTGATATAGTTGTTGTAGGAAAGGAACAATTTTGATAGTTGCCATCTTGTTTCCTTTGTTCTGCCAGGTGCCATTATATTGGATATCTTTAACTCAAATATCAACATAGGTCAAACATCAACAAGCCATATAAAAATATCTCAAACATCAACATTCTGTATACTAAAATAGCACCAATTACATAAACATAACTTAGCCACCAACATTCCATATTAACATATACATCAACATTCTACATAATCATAAGTCAAACATCAACAATCTGCATAAATATATATATCTCAAATATCAACATAGTTTGTCTCTAGTTATTTTAGTATTGATTAAATGAAATGAGGTCAAATGGTACATGTGTTTGTTTCAAAAGGGTAGTTCATGTTTAATTATTTCAGCATTATTATTGCATATAGATATAAAAACATCAATAATACGCATTAACATAAGTGAAATATTAACAATACACATTAACATAACTCAAACATCAACAATACATTTCAAACAATATAAACAACACTTTTATTACCTTCAGTCATCATGATCAAGATCTGAAAATCATCATCATTAATTAAATTATGATTTGACTCCTCATCACTATTATATTTAACCAAAGTATCATTATTTTCATATAATTCATCCTCAATATAATCTTCATCTCATCTCTTTCTAAGATAAGATTGGCTTATATTTCATTCACTTATACTATATTGGGATTAAAATCTCTCCTACGGAATGATGATATATCTGCATCTTCTATTTGAATGGCTTCATTATTTAACCCCAATTCAATCTCTTGTTTGCGTTTATGATTGGAAGGTGGTGAATTGTGTTTTTGTGTTGGATGTGTATGGGTAGACATTTTTTTCTCCACCTTCCATGCTTTTTTGAGGAAAGCCTCCTCATTGTTTGATGAAATGCTTCAATAAATCCTACTTCAGTAATGGATGTTCATGTACATATTTACATTTGATTGTACTATTTATAGTATACAAATGTATCCATCAAAATGGCTTTGTTTCAACATATAATGAGGTACACATAACAGTTACAAGTCAAATGGTCAAAACGACAAATATGTTGAATTGTGTTTCTACGCTAGATGTGCATCAATCAACATTTTTTTTTCATCCTTCCATGCTTGTTTGAGAAAAGCATGCTAACTGTTTGATGAAATGTCTTTTAGAGAAGGAAGGTTACTTCTGCAACAAATATTTATGTACATATTTACCATATGATTTCTTTTACACCAAATCTCTACCACTTATAGTATACAGATGTATCCATCGAAATGACTTTATTTCAACGTGTTATGAGACTGTTATTAGACATAAAAATTAAAATTCAAATGGAGTACAGATTAGACATAACAATTAAAACTCAAAAATAATAACTTATTACTCTTATTCTTAAAAGACCAAATATTAGCATGCACACTTTTAAATCTATTAAATATATATTTTATGAAAACATATATATAATGAAGTAGCTTAAAACTAGCAAGCTAATTATTAATATAATTTAAATCTAATTATAAAGGGATGTTTATGCATCTCCTCAACATAGTACATACATATTTATCATTCTCAAACTTATCATATAAAGTAGTCTCACTTGATAAATCACAAAATTAACATTGTTAGAATGTTGTAACGTTCAAATAATAATTGTTGTATTATATTATCATAATAAAACTGTTAACATTAGTTCATCGCCGAATGTCGACATGGAAACTAGTGGAAATAAGCTTCGCTGGGAGAAATGTAGCAAAATTGTCCCTAATGATGAATAAATCAATGTAGAACAAATCCCTTAATCAAACACTAATCACAGCTTACCTTCCATAGATGATCTTGTTCTTCAAGGTTCTTAATATTATCCAAACTACCTATCTTTCTTTATTATCAATATCTCATTTTCTGTTATAAAGCTATTATATGAACATATGATTGTATATACTAGATAATGTGTTAAACTTCCTCGAATTTTTAAGAGAACATAAAGGGAAAGGGAGGTGGTGGTGATGTACTGATGGTTCAAACAAGATTAGGAAAATTGGTTGTTTCAAAACAGTGGCCGATTGCAAAAACTGTCTTTTCATTATGATGATTATTGAGTTTATTAGTTAGGCATGCATGTGTTCAAATTTGAATTCCTAATACCATTTGATTTAGCTTTGATTATTGTATTATGTTTGCTCATTAGTTGAAATGCTTAGTACGTGCAGTTCATCTAATATCGTCATGCATACTACATTTGGGAAATCGTTTATTATATCTTCTGCAAATTTAGTTAAAGCAAAGAAGTTGTTTGAAGAGGGTGTCAATTCACGAGACACTGAGGGACAATCTTTAACTATTTCGATTGATGGCTTGGAACGTGCAAGGATGCTTCTTAGGAATCTAGACATTGGATACCCCTTTATCTTTTCTACCAACTCTAATGTCATATGGAATACAAAAAAATAATTATTTATTTTCCTTTTCAATGGAATATTAAGCTTGGAACTTATTTATTATTTTGTCTAGAAAAATTGTTAAACTTTAATTAACATCTTGTAATACTTACCATCTATCATTATGACAAAGCCTATAAGATCAGCTATTGCAATTAATTAACATGTTCCATCTTAAAACTTACTTAGCCCAAATTAATTTCATGCATGTCCTCAATCTCATCCAAACTAATATGACCAAGTGTCATGGCTCAACATGCAATTCCAAATAAAAATTGAAAAAATAGCCGCAACAATTCAAAAATATTCACACAAAAGTCAAAATGTTTGCCACATCAAAATGCTAAATCACTCCCCCACACCTAAACCAACATTGTCCGCAATGTTAAAGAAGCATAAAAAGTAAGGGAAAAGAAGTAAGGGAAGCTTGGAAGTGTCGAATCAAGGAGTTGGCAAATGTGGCAGTTGAAATCCTTCGTACTCCCAGTAGGTCATTAGGTTGGTCTCCATATGGTGCATGTTCTGTTCAAGTTGGCTTAGGCGAGCATCTAAGTCGGCATTTTGTTAGGAATGGGCTATAGGGTCCACCGGTGGTTGATTATGTGGTGCAGCTTGTGGTATTTGGCGGCATCTGGTTGAAGTTCATGTTGGAGGGAAGGTAGTCAGGTCGGGAATGGTGAAAGCGATGTGGCCTCGGCTGAGATCCACAATCCCCATCCTGCAAAGACAATCTAAATCCAACGACTCTACACCATATGCCACAGTCATATTAGTATTATCAATATCTAACTCGTCCAGATTAACTGCCATTTGTGTGATATAGAATCCAAGGATTAGTGGTTAGATTCCTTTTGTAAAACTGAATGAAATTAGTGCATAAACCAAAAACCCAAATTGGTAGGAATATGGCTATGCATGCACCACAAGAAATAAAACTCAGTCTTTGCCAAAGTACCCACAGCATTATTACGGCCGAAAAAATTAAATGCTATCAACCTATGAATAATCTTGAAAACAACGTTCCTAAGAAAAGAGCTTTTGGATTGGCTAGCATTATAAGGATGGAAGAGGGGAGTTGCTTGGAGTTTTAGTGGTTAGGTGAAATTGAAGGATTAAGGTGAATGTGGGTGAAGTATCAGTAATTAAAGATTGAAGATGAGAGAAAGAATTTAGGGGAAATAAAGAAAAAGGGAAAATAAAGATGGAAAAGAGGGGGATGGGTAGTTATTGAAAAAAAATCAATTTTGTTTTTATTTTTTTTAATTTTCGTTTTTTATTTTTAAACAAAAATGAAAGTTAAAATGAGAGAAATAAAAATGTGAATTTAAATTCCTAAAAGAATTAAATTAAACAAAACAAAAAAATGAAGATAAAAGAAAATTGCTAACAAAACACATAGAAGAAAAGGATATGAATGGGGTGCCTCCCATTAAGCGCTTATCAAAGGTCATAAGCTGGACCTTTGGCATATGTACATCATCCATTATCAAATGGATGCTTGAGTCCCATAGGAAACATGTTCAAACTCCATGAGGGGCCTGGAACAACTTCCTTTGAATGCGGCTCCTTGTCAGCACGATTCTCCATGACTTCTATTGAGTGGAACTTCATTGCTTCACCATCATACTATAATGTCCACTCGTCTTTTCGGGCATCACCCTTCTCACACCTGGATGGTCTCTGTAAAAGTAACGCCAATGGTTGTGGACACTCAACGTACTGCTTGTCACTTTCGGTCTTCAGCTCGCTTGCCCACAGCACTCCTAAAAACTGTACTTCTTGCGACTCATCTTGTTCTTCTTCTTCTTGTGCCTGTAAATAACTAAGAAAAGGAAACGAAATTTGGTTAGCGATAACATGAACTGCCTCACTTACCTTAGGAGGTTGCACATCCTCCATCCTTTCTCGAACTATAATCTCTTCCTCTTCTAACTTTGCATGTTCTTCCTTCTTTGCCTTGAAAAATTGACTTGGAAAAGGGGGCGGAATCACCATGTTTTGCAGCTTGTTTTGCGTCAATTCTGGTTGGGCTGAAAATTTTCAAAACTTTATGCCTCCATTTGATTAAAGACACCTACAATTTGACTTAGTTGGTTTTCCAAATTCCTTTGTTGATTCTCCAAATTTTGAATACTTGCTTCAGTATTCCGCTGAAACGTCCAAGTATTAGCGGTCAAAGTTTGCAACATATCTTCTAAAGAAGACTTACCTTCGACATTTGATGTCATATTTGGATTTTGTCGAGGCACGTATGGTTGTCTAAACTGCTGGAATTGAAGAGTCCTCGTCTCCAAAATCGTTAGGATCTCCTTCAAAGACATATCTTTAGCTTGTGGAGGTGGAGGTGGAGGTGGGGGCTTGAAGTAGGACTGCTCCTCATAGTAACTCGGTGGAGAAGTAAATTCATACTTTGTATCCTGCAAAAAGGAACATGTATAAAAAGAATAACTCAAAAATGAGCAAACTTCACATACCTTAGCTTATTGGTCGTCTCTCAGTACTTGCACAAATAAGCGTGTGAAATTCGCCACGTGATGGTCAAACCTGGAAGTCGCAACAGAAGGAAACTCATTATCATAATAAGGATAATATGAATAATTAAAATTAAAAACATAGTGATAGTGAGTCGTGCCGCTAAAAGATCAAAAAATTAGAAAGAGATGTGAAACTGAAACAAACAAAAGACAAGGTAACCAAGCGTAATGAAACCAAAAACACAAACATCACTAACAAAAATCGTTAAGAAAATCCCCGACAACGGCGTCAAAATTTGGTAATGCTGTCGCCTGTAGTCAAATTCAAAAGAAATCATTTACGTTAATACAAATTAATGTAGTAGCGGTAAGCAGATATCGTTCCTACGAGGAATCTTTAACGGTAAAGGTTAGCGAGTTCAAATGGGACAAATAACAAAATTAAAGAGGGGGTTTTGTTTAATCACGGCAATAATAAAAAATCAAAGGGAAAATCACAAAGCGAAAGCAATAACTTAATCTGAAAAATCAATGAGAAAATACCTTAGTTTCGGGTCACCGATGTTATCATGCTATTATGGATCCTCGGCATAAAATTTCAATCATTAATAAACATTCATTGGAGGGATTTCTCTTATATGTAATGACTAGAAGCATATATCCTAGCATTCTTATTAAACAATAACCTAGATACGATCATAGGTATAATTGAATAATAGCATTAAGGATCAAGAACCAATGAGCAAGTGAAAGACATGTACGACATGCAATCAATCAAGCGAATATCTTCTTAGAATTTTTAGACTCTAACGTAGAGAAGTTAATCCTAATTGCTACTTATGATTATCGGAATTGAACGCCATATCCCATTAACCTAGCGGTTAAATCGATTAATCTCTAGTTGCGCACCTAGAAACCAACGAATTTAATTGAAAGGATAGATCTGAAAATATCTAATGTTCATTAACAACATGAAAAATATCCTAGAGATCTCACCATAATAACATGTAGCAAGGATTCCTTCAACCAAGATAACAAAATTAGCTATTCATAATTGAATTGAAAACAAAGGAAATAACAAAGCAATAAGTCTTCATTCCTGGTTCTTTAATGAAAGAAACGAAAAATCTAATTGAAATATGCAGAAACGTAAAAACAAGAAAACTAGAAAAGTGCATAAACAAAAATCCTATTGTAAACCTAAGCTAGCTTACGATCCCCTCTAAACCTAATATGTATGTATATATATGCGGCAATCATCCCAATCTCCTTTTTGTTGCTAATCTCTTCATTATCTTCTCTTGATTTTGTCCAGATTAGGTGCTCTTCTAATTTCGATAGGTAACTTCTTGGAAACATGGCAAGAGAATCTTCAAAGATTGTGTTTTACTTGGAATCAACTTCTGGAATTTTATCTACAGATTCCAGATTTCGTCCCTAAGCGTGCCCACGCTTAGTCTCTGAATTTCAGACAAATTGGGGATTTCGGATTTCTTTCCTTCTTTTTCATCTTTTTGATCCTTTTTCGTCCTTAAGATGTTGAAAACTATCTGTAAACAGTTATAAAGCAATTCCATCAATTTCGGATAATAATTTCCACACCTTAACAATAATTACGTCCAAAATAAGTGCAATTTAAAGACTTAACAAACAATTTAGCTCAACATTTTGATTTTTAAATTATTTGTAGTTGGTTCAGTTACTAGACCTATGTAGTTCTATTGCGATAATCTGTATTGTAACACCCCACTCCCGCAAGACCCGAACCTGACATTGATGGTGATATCCGAGCCCGAGCCCTGCGAGGGTGCGTGCTACATCACTAAATCAAAACTCAATATAAATTTTGTTTTTAAAACACAACATACACTATGCGGAAAATCATTAACATACATAGCCATTGGTAATTAAAATGACCACAGGGGCCCTTTTCATAAATACAAGGTACTACAATCCGTTGACTTTACAAATTGACTTTATCAGGTGTACAAAATTTCAAATAAAAATACAATTTTAATAGACATTAATGCAGATGTGAACTGATCCCGACCTCTTCTTTCACTCACATGCGGTTTTTATACACCCGTGGCCTAACGAGGTAGTCTTCTTGGTCCTAAAAAAATTAATTGCAAATTTTGGTGAGTTTGCGAACTCAGTGAGGTGACCATCATCGATGGTCCACTCAATTCATGCAACACATCATGTCACATAACA